>JAGKTI010006767.1:2500-19216 GCA_018397915.1 Birgus latro | reverse complement strand
TACAAATTAAGGCCTGATAATATATTAAAAACTTTACTTTTAAAACACAAAAAATTAATAAGTTTGAACATACAATTTTTCAAAAACAGTCAAGGATTGAAACTGACACAAACAACAAGAATATGGTTAAATGTTTAAAAATTATGAATGAAAATGGCAGATAACAAATGGATTAAAAAAAAAAAGGGGGGGGGATTTGCAAGAAAAAAGATAGCCAAGAAACTGATGTTACATGAGATTCAGTGAAAGCAAGCACAACTGGTTAATAATCAGCAAACTCAAAGCCCATCACTGTTATCAAACAGCAATATCAAAAATATTATCCTATTTCTCCTTTTAAAGTGAAGATATTCAGGTGTAATTTTAAGACTGTCTTCTTTTATAAATTAAGCAACTGATATAATTAAATACTGCACATGTTAGAACTAAAGCATAATAAATTAAGAAAGAAAGATAAGCAAGGTAACCTGCGTAACCAACCAAACCAAACCAAACAGAACTGAGGAGTTATTTACATATAGCGCGGGCATCAGACTTGGACCTTGGGCGGAATGAGTCAAAGAAGCCCTGAGGCCCGCCCTCCTTCCGCCGCCCACTGGCCACATTGGACGAGGCCACGGCTAACACATCGTCCCCTGATTTGCGGCGTTGACGGGTTGACGCCGCCGCTGCTGACAAGAGGCCGGCCAGGAGATAAACAAATGGGGCGGGCGGGCCAAGGGCAGCAGGGTTGGGGAACATTGAGGAGACAAAACAAAGATGGAGAACATTGAAAATACAAAGAACACTCAGGGTACAGGATATAAATGAAGGGAACTTGAGGTTATAGAACAAAGAAGAACATACTGAAAATAAAGTTAGTGAGAAAACTGATGATACATAATAAAGAGAGCTATATGGGTTCTGAATACTGAAGCGGGGAACTTTAAGGGTACAGATTTTCAATGATGAGAACACTGAACATAAACAATGTATATCAAGAAACCACTGAAGGTACAGAATAAAGATGGAGAGAACAATCTGGGTAACGTAAAAATATGGGAAAGGTACTACTTATAAACCGGCAATACACTGAAGGATAAATAACATAGACAAAAGGAGCAGGAAAAGAGATGTACTGCACAGAGCAGTTACTTAACCCATAAACTGCAGCTTTGGAAAACTCTCTCATGCTCATGGTATGGTATGATTTTTCTGTAATACTAGATCAAAGAGAATGTAATGAAGTACAGGAATATGTCCATCGATATTCTGGTTGATATATGTCATACCTTAGCCATTACAGTATACTAAACTTACAAGTTTTTCAGTAACTAAAATATATACAGTAAGTATATATTCCTTAATAAAAAAAACAGTTTCATGGATATCAGACAGATGATAGTATGCTGAAATATAGATGTGCATATTTCCTTGTTGGCATCTGCTCTGATTTGGCTACAATGAACATCAAAGCAACTTTAAACTAGAAAGTGCTCAGACAGCACATACCTCTCCCAATGCCACTGCTGTTAAAAAAGCATTTGGATCCATGGACACAGGATCCAGTTCCAGATCTGTGGATATAGGATCCACATCCAGATCCACCCCAAAACTTCATCAATTCTCTTTTAGTCCATGGCCCACTTTTCTACAAGGTTTCATTGAAATTCATTGAGAACTTTTGAAGATATTAAGCATGATACTCCAGATCCGGATCCACCCCAAAATTTAATCGTTTCTTCCTTGCCCCACACCCCACCCTTCCAAAAAATTTCATCAAAATCTGTTCATAACTTCTTGAGTAATCCCAAATCCAGATCCACCCCAAAATTTAATCAGTTCTTTCTTGGTCCATGGCGCACCTTTCCACAAAATTTCATTGAAATTCATCATGAACTTTCGGAGATCTTGTGCGGGATATTACAGATCCGGCCCAAAATTCAATTATTTCTTCCTCGGGCCATGGCCCATAACAATAAAATTTCAGCAAAATCCCCTCATAACTGTCTGAGTAATCCAGCTAACAGACAAACAAACCAATGCAGGGTAAAGCATAACCTCCTTGGCGGAGGTTATTAAGATATTTTGCCCAACTTCCACGATATAGCTACAGCATGTCTCAGTCCTCCTGAAAACAGTTCATGATGTTGCAGTTTATGGGTTAAGCGTGAGATTTTGTTTAATCAACTGCAAATGCGTCAGGTGGCCGGATGAAAACAGTGGCTGTAGGAAAAATAAGTCCTTACATAATACAGAAGTAGAGTTCCTAAAAGAGACAGCGTGCTTATGTACTTGGCTGCCATAACAAGTAAGGAAACTGGCATATATATATGTATACAGTATATAACTGTACACAACATATAACTACAGTACAGGGGAGTAAGGAAAAATAGCTGAATAAAATTACAACTACATAACATCAAGATGTATAAAATGCAGAAAGCTTAAACAGTCAATGCACTAATAATACAACTTACAGATATGCTGAATCAAAACTGCAATGTAAGTCAGCTGCAGTCATGAAATGAATAAATTTAATTTAAATGTGAAAAACATAAAGCTGTACTAAAATTACTTCAAGGACAATAAGCTATAATCTGAGCATGTACAGTACCTGTAAGAAACACAAGGGTTGATACAGAGAAATAACTGAAGAAAACCAAACACTAAGAAGTAAAAGTTTTCAAAAAGATACATTACTCAAAAACACACATAAAAAAACAAACATTAATAAAGGGCTTAAGAAATTAAGAAACCTAAGACATCATCCCATAAAATAAGACTGTTTACATAATACCAACAATCTTTTTAACAAGACTGAAAAAGTATTCCAATCCTCTCTTGTTTCTGACTCACCATTCTCTCATCTCATCCTGCTTCTTTCACCATATGAAAGCTAACTTCAAATAACTCTTGTATTATTAGCACTCTTTATAACATATGCAGTCAATGATTTGTAAGTGGCTAACTAAATGAGTAACAGTGTGGCATTACGATCTACATTCCTCAACTAAATATGCACAGCTTACACGTATACTGTGAAGACAGGCCAGTTTTTCTTAATTAGAAATTTAAAAACAAGCAGCTGCAGAAAACTTTATCCATAGTGATGACACTATGTTTTCAAGCAAATACCCAGTACAGAATGCATTGTCACCACAGAGATGCAGCAGACAAATGTCAAAAATCATCCCACACATTAAACAGTTTACTAAACTTACAGAAAAAACATGACAGTACCATACAACTTATGGTATTTACTGTGCACAAAAAAAAACAGAGAAAAAAAAAATCAGCAGGTAATCTTCACAGTAAGAGGTTTTAGGGCAACATCTCTGACCTACTACAGGACAGTACTTTAAATTTATGAGAGAACCTGCTGAAACAACAATTAAACTGTGCAGCAGGTAAAACATGGAAAAGACGCCACAAGGTTAAGCTTACTTCATTGCATAATCCTTAAATATTTACCAATGGCAAACAGCTATGTTAAAAAGCTTTTACAACTAAATAAATCTACGAAAAATAACAACACTACCAGAACTCAACATTTCCCTGATCTACCACACCTTTCTAAGTAAGTCACCTTATGAACATAACTGCTCTTAACTACTCTTCTGCTATGATTCTATCTCAGCCTTGCCAAGCCAAATCCTACCAACAACTATCCAATTTCCTCAGTCCGACATCTTGCTATCACAAAGAAAAGCACATGTAACAATTCCTGACACGCAGGAGTCGCGGTGCAATGCAAATTCTCTCATCACTAACATGACACTTAAAGCGACATATCCACTGCCTCATGCTTGCTAACATGGAGGTGGGGGGGAAGGAGTAACTGTGAAGGGGTATGGGGGAGGGGTCAGATATGAGGTGGAGGAGCAGGAGGGAAGACATTTGATACAGTACAGGTACAAGGGTGGGGGGAGAGGGGTTACATGACATAAGTGACTAAGTGAAGGAGGGATTATGAACCAGGAGGGGGTCAGGGAGGGGTTATACACTAGTTTAAGGGGTGAGGGGTGGGCATCTTACCTGAATCGGGAGGGGGGAAGGAGGGGAGCTCTTCCTCTTCCACTTTTGTGTAGGGGAGGGGAGGGAGGGAAGAGTGGGAGGAGTGAGAGGGAACCAGTTAAAAGTAGCATCAACAGTTATTTCTATTTCTCTGTCTAACAAGAAATAGTTGTACCAGGAGCAAAACAGGTTATACAGTACCAGTTGTATACACCAATAAAACATCCTACAAGAAGAGTCCATCAGAGTACACTCATCAGCCACGGTTCCTTCCCATTCTCTAACCTTAGTCCCGGTTTGAGGAAGGTCGAAGATACGCTTTCACACAGAAGGAAGATCAATCGTTCAATGTTAAGATTGCAGGCACGAGATTTTACAAACCTCATGAAGAACAGTTCACAATGGCACTGCTGGTACTGTACTGTAGTACAGTATTAGTAACAGTTGCCACCCAGGTTGCTCTGAATGTGAACCCAGCTGCCAACTCCTGCAAACCACTATCCTCTTTTTCAGGGGAAGAGGGAGGGAGCTGAGGGATGTTTGTAAAGCCAGGCATCTTCACTGCCCAGTTATATGGATGCCACCACATGAAGGTAACCCCTCTCCAGCACCTACACCACTATGTGTGCAATGTTGAAAAGGCCCGGAAAACCAATATGTCTTTGCTCAGTGTGAAAGCCTCATTATGGCTTCCTCTTAGCCAAGGACAACGGTTGTCATTTGCAGAAACTATGGCTTACAAGTGTACACTATCAACCCCTTAATTACGATGACATTTTTTGCTATACAGTATTCAAACAAATACCTGTGTATTCAGCTTACGGGGGGATTTTATGCAGCGGAAGTGTATATGAGGACTACAGATAATGTTTCAGTTCAAAAAGTCTCACAGAGTTAGATCAAATCATCTGAAAGTAGCATGAATGAAAGGATAAAATACACCACTGGGTTGAAGGTAAAGATATAACTTCACCCTTTCACTACAATGATGCACTTTATATTTTTCTGGGTGTCACCACACGCTACCATTCAAAAGGGGTTAATTACGGGTATCTCTAACCCCTCCAATTTGAAACATCTTTCAAAGCTGACCAATATTCACTTGGAAGCACCAGACGTATCGAGAAAACAATACAGTAAATAAAATAAATATAAGACACCATCAGTCCAGAGTGGCTAATTTCACAGGGATATATATGACCTGTGTGAGCAACGACTAAACTGTACTTTTCATCGAGTCTCAGTGTATTTCGCCTGCAAGACCAGATAATAACAAATCCAAACATGTTATAAAACTGTAGTCTGGGACACTGTAAACAAATAAAAGAGCATACCAGTAATTCCTTCACATCACATACGATGGATCAACATTCCATGTAATTAAACTATTTAAATTCTTTTCTACATCAATCATAAAAAATATTTTTGAGCTGAAAAGATGAAACTGAACTACAGTGATAGAAACATTTCTCTGCAGTTACCCATTCAACCTAAGGACATCATCTATTTTGATGTACTATATTTATCATCACATAACTCTCTTCAGCTTCGAAGGCCCCTCACAAGACAAGGATTAATGACGGCTATATCTAACCCATCTAGTTCAAAGTCTATATGAGACTGAAAAAATTATCAAAATATACCATGAAGAAAATTAAGATGGCACCTTTGTAGTAAAGGATTTCAGCTTATGGGGACTAACATGAAATACTGTACAAACAATAAACAGCTGCTCATCCAGATACATTATTATATAAGAGCAGCATCCTTTAACATTTGCAATATATATTGTCCATGCAGATAATTATGTGTGACGCCTTTGAGTACAATATCGATCATGCATTCTTTAATCAATTCTAGCAACAGCCAGATGATTTTGTTCAACCAAGAGGAGATTTCTTAACAGGATAGAGATTTACCCCATTCACAGACTGCATTGCACACAATCACCTGTGCCAACAACACAACCTACACTCCTTGAGAGCTCTGTGGGAAAGCCCAGTCTTGGCCATAGCCTTCCTTAAGGGCTCGGGGCTATTCGGAAAGACCGCCTAGGGAACAACTACTACTACTACCCCATTCATATCAATCAGACATTTTTCTTGCAATTTTCTGACAATTCTACTAAGCTCAGAATACCAAAATTCAAGGTGAGTAAAATGACCTAGAAATACCAAGAATAATAAGATTTTTTTTTTTCTAAGACTGAAGGGGTTACCAGAGTTAGCCTCTCCTCCTTTACTACCAAATATCTTTCCTGGTCTAAATAAATTAATCTGAGTGTAATGTGAGCTCCATACATAAAGCATTATCCTACTGTGTTAAGCAATTGAATAAGGAGTCAAACTGATACAATGTCTTGCTTAAGCAAAGTCTGCTCATATAGTACTGAAAAGTACAGCAGCTAAATCAATACAGGTATTCTGGTACAATAATTACTGTTCAAACAATTCTAGACAGAAACTAAAGTCGAACAAAACTTTATTAGCTCCAAGCCGTTCAGTCCCCATTTTCGGCACCTTTTAAATACTGTACTGTATACTGTACTGTATACCGGTACATCATTATTTTGGTCACAGCACATGTGAAAAAATTTGCCAGCTAATCCCACTGCTAACTGCACAGCTAATCTAAGTTCCCCAAACTAATATCTGTAATGAACAGGAAATACCTGCTCCATAAAAAAGCTGAGATACTTTAGAACACATGTATGACATAATGGGGACTGCCTGTATATATGTCTGAAAATAAAAACCAAACCAAAAATGTAATCTCTACACCCATACAAAATCATAATGTAAAACTAAACCAAAAATGTAATCTCTACACCTATACTGTACTGTACTTCAAAATCATCATCATCAATAAAACTCACATCTCAACTTCTCTTTTCCTAGGTTACAATTCTACCTGCTCTCCATACTAATACTGTATACAGAAAGTCCTCATACATAATTCTTTTTCTTTTGTTTCTTTTTTAATCGCTAGTAACTGCAGTAACATTTAAAAAGAAAAATCCAATGCTACCTACAAAATTGATTTCCACATTTCCTTCAATTGACGCATCCAACGTATCTATGAAAAAAAATATTTTAGATGGTATTCCTAACTTATGAGTAGTGTTTGGAAAATGTCTGAGAACAGAATACTGACCCAGATACCTACAGTCACCACCTGCACTTCATACCTCTACAATTCACATATCAGCCTCTCCTTTCCTTGACTGAGGCCGCATGGCCACCAAATGCTTACTGATGTGGGCAGGAGATCTGCATTACTGTAACCCACAGAAGTTCATGCCTGTGTCCAGTGGAGCCACTTTTATGGGTTACACTGATGCAAAACTCCTGCACGCAACTGTCCACCACTGAAAGTACAATAAGACCTCACTATAATGGACTAATTGGGGCTCAGGCCAATCCGAAATATGCGATTTTCCGATAAAAGCGACATCCAGACTTACCCCTGCTAATCCGGACTTTTTCCGATATATCAGACATTAGTCCGGAATGCATCAGTGGTTTTCACCACCATTGCAGTATTGTACTGTGTTATACCTTCACTACATTAATCAAATGGTATAATAATACTGCACTGTGCACTGAAAAACATGTCTTTTACTTGTCTTATTGTGGTGAACATAGCTGAAGTTGTCAGGCAGTCCGGACTGCTTTCTGGCTACATCAGACTTTTTCCGATATATAGGAGTTTAGTCAGGTAGCTCCTCGAGCCCGATAAAAGCGAATTCCGGTCTACTGAAGTCCGTTATATCGAGGTTTTACTGTACTAGGTGTGGATGTGGCCTAAAATTCTCTGCACACTCCTTAATATTCTGTACCAATGTCCAAAAATACAAAACAGTCCACCAAAATCTATATTCTACACTTCATATCCTATCTCTAAAGTACAATCTAATTCATATCTTGTCCTCAATTTTCACTGACTAAGATTCTGACCACTCTCCCTAAGGATCCCACCACAAAGAAGTTCATTATCAAGCTGTACTTCATGCAGTGAAATCTACGGTGTACCTATAAATCCCTTCAGCCAGGGAACATTTTCTCAATTTTATTCCTGCTACTACTGGACATTTTCCTCCCAGATTAAGACAGAACCCTAGTACTGGAGAGGTTAAAAACTCTAACCCGTCTAATTCAAAGCTTCTCCAATAATGCATAAAACCATCTGGAGATATGAAGATAATAAAAAAAAAAAGGTATCACTCACTGCAATGAAGGGATTAAGTTCAAATAAAACATACTGTATTCACTACACTCATACTCTCATTCTTCCTCCCACTTTTTTAAAAAAAAGTCCATAATAAAATATAATAGAAAATACTGTACCAGTACTGATTGCTCGAGGTCTGACACAGCACATGAGGGGAAGCAAGAGAAAGTGCACAATCACAGTGACCTTCGTCCATCCATCCATCATCCAATCCTATGCTGCCCCATAATGAGCGTAGGAGCCCAGAGCTAGTCAAGCTGGTTCTGACATGTAAGATGAGAGTGACTAGCCTCGCTCATCCCTTAGTGGTATTAGGTGAGCAATAAACCCCAACCACCCCTACACAGGCTCAATCCAACTGGAGCGCCTTCATTACCCACTAAACCACCAGGCACCATAGTTTGGTTACATGGTTACCACCCAGCACAGTAAATGGTTTCCTGGTGTACAGGAAACCATTTGGCTCGTCATTCAGTGTAGAGTCACCCACTGGCAGAAGAATGGGGAAAGAGTAAAGGAAAGAAAGACGGAAGAATGTTCCATTTACAGGGTAATTTCTCTCCCTCTTCATCTTTTCCCAACCTTTCCTTCACTCATATAATTCATATGCATTTCTCTTTATTCTTCTAATACTCTTCCTTAATTTCCTTTTCTTCCTCATTCTTTCCTTTTCTCTTAATTTCCTTTTCTTCCTCATTTTTTCCCCTTATCTTTTCCCCATTTTTCCTTCACTTATGCAATTCATATTGCTTTCTTATTCTTCATGCACTTTGTCTTTTCTTCCTTAATTTTCTTTCCTTCTTATCTCTTCTACAGTCTTTCTCCAAACATTCTGATCATATTCATCTTCCTCCAACATAACAACTTCTCATACCATTTATTTCCTTTCTTCTCATCCCTCTCACAACTTTTCTTCTCTTATGCCAATAGTCACTTTCTTGCCTCTCCCACAATTTTTCTCCTATGAACCAATTCATATTCCATTTATTCTTTTCTTTTTAACTTTTCCCCTCATTTCTCTCACATCACATATTCCTCCTTTCTAAACACTTTCTCTCTCTCATTCCATTCATTATTTCCATATACTTCCTAAACTTTTATCCTCATTATCTTCCACACCAAATTCATAATTTTTCCATGTTATCTTTCTGACACCTCTCCATTTCTTATTTACATTTTTTTTTTTTATCTATCTTACAACTTTCATCTCACTGATATTCTTCTGTCATCTTTCTCCAATACATTACTCTCTCACATCATCTATTTCTTAACTTCTCATTCTTGTCACATCTCCCACTCTTACTTCATTCAATGTTGTCCTTCTTATTTCTCCTACAATTTCCTTTTCACAGACTATTCATCCTTTACCTGTTCCTCCCATTCCTTTCATATCATTATCTTTCCTCCTATCCTTCTCACACTTTTCCCTCTCTTACTCAAATGATTGCCCTTCCTTCCTGTTCCACCTACAGCTATTTAATTCTCCATAAAAGTTATTTTTCCTCACACTCCATATAATCATCATTATGATTTATTATTTTTTTCTTTTTTAGGGTGTGAACTTAGGCTAAACTAAGAACCATATATCTTCCTTAATATCCTTTAAATGCCTTTTTTCTCTAACATTATTTTTTAAAAATCCTTCTCTTATCTTTCTCTTACTTCATTAATAGCATCACTCTTGTAAAGTTTTTCCTGTTTCATTCTTGCTACCATCAAATGATCCGATTTAGCTCATGCAAGACATTCTAGTCTGAAAGGGTTCAGTACAGTCATGAATAAACCCTTCAGTAAAATACTTTTACTAAATATCAATCAGCATATCTGGGAGGAACAGTATAAAATAAAAAGACCACCAAATCAAATAGGTTACTACTGTTTTCATTCTTATTTATCCCGTGCTACTACAACTTTTATCGGCTCACTACATCACACCGTTCCTCTTGATTTTTCTCACACTTCACCTCCTCTTAATCTATTACAGTTTCTTACCTACCTGCTTACTGCCTGAAACTGTCTTGTATGGGATGACTTGACATTTGGACCTCCAGACCTTTCTACTATTCTTCCAATGACACATCACTCTACCTTGTATACTGTACTCTCACACTTCATCTCTCAACCTGGCACAAAAGTGGGATGCCTTCACATGGTGGAACTGACATAACTGGACGGTGGAGCTGCCTAGTCATACAAGCATCCCTCAGCTCCCTGTCTATCCTAAGATATGAGGATGGCGGAATGCAGAAAAAATGGCATCTTCATTCTGCAGTTCATTTGGTTTGTACATATGTGTCAAGGGTTGCAACTACAGTAATACTACTACAGTATTATCTCTCTTCACATTGTTCTTTCTCTCCTCACTGTAAAACCACCTTCCTCCAACAACTTTCTTCCTCTCACTCCATTAATTTCCTCCCTTCTTATGACTCCCACACATCTCCTTCTCTCACCTAAAAATTTCTCCTGTCTTTTTATACTTCCCACATCTCCCCTCCCCTCAATCCATTAATTTTCTTATTTCTTATCTGTCACTTACCTCTTCTGACATCCGGGGCATGCCACAACCCTACCCACTGATCTACTGCCTGAAACTGCAAGAGGGGTATTTTTTAACCAAGACTTCGATATTTCCATACCTACTCATTAACAGCCCCTTCTCACATGACACAATTCTCTCTTGCCAGAAAATCAATATAATTATCAGCTCACTACCACCATCATAATCACCCTCATCTGCAACACCTTCAGGATACTTTGCCTGCATATAAATTCCCTTCATCTATAGCACATACACTGAATCATCACTGTAAAGTTACCTTCGTTGACAGCCATCAGTAAACTATTAAAATTCCCCTGTCAGCTATATACGTTTGTTTGCCATTTCCCCCAATGTTCGTTACTCCAGTCTACCCCTCTTACCTCCTCTCTCGCCTTCCTACTTCTCCTCACACTTGACCTTGACTCCAGGTGATGCTGTTACATTCCACATCTCTGACCTATGCCAATGCAATATTATTCCCTGTTACCTCACCAGCTGACTTCAACTATCCAACTTACAACTTTTCTCACACTGCCTAACTCACCTTTCCTCCAACTCACCTGCTCCAATTTATACCTTTCCTCTCCAATTTTTTTCTCCAATTCCCCCTTACCAATTCATACCTTATCTTCCCCCCAAAATAACCCTTCCTTCCCCAGTCTACTCCACCTCACCCTCTGTCTCACCTTCCTCCTCCTTCTCCGCCTTGATCTTGACCCTGCGTGAGGTAGCCACACTCCATGTCCCTGATCTGGGCCGGCTGGGTACCCTATCTACGGCGGCCTGGTGGTCCTCGCCCCGGTCGCCCCCTCCTGTGCCACTGGAGTCAGCAGAGGCTTCACTTGGCCCACCAGCACCGTCCTGCTGCGTCTTGCTCGACCCAACATCCTGCAAAACAATTTTCGTGTTAGAAATTTGTTTATTCCAACGCTGGGTGTGGGAAACATCACTGTTCATAACTCATCAGCATCGTCGTTGCTGCTGCTCTCGTGTCACCAATATCACCCCAAATTTCTTATGGAATGATAATTACAAACAATAAGTAAAAAATTGACACAAATGATGAAAATGCATCATCAGCATCATCTTCATTTGGAATACAAATGGAGTAAAACATAGAGGTACAAGTTAGTAAAAACCATCGTCATCTAAATAAAATAATTAGAGATTAGAGTTGCTACAACTTACAAATGATCAACAAAATGTACAAACAAAAATTTCATCTAACAACGAGTTATTTACGTATCATTTTTTTTAAATGCTGCAATCCAATAATACAGCCTACTTTCCTATTAAAAAAAAGGGGGGGGGGCCACAAACTCAAAATAACCTTCAGTGTCTGAAACGGCATTTACCAAGTCTGCAGTGCTAACCTTACTTGAAGCTGTTAAAATACTATTTAGTTATGGTAGTTGTGTTCTTTTGAAGTTGTTTCTGAATATCATGAAAAGAAAACGTTATCACACCAATCTCCCCTACTCTAACCCAAACTTGCTGGGTCCCTTCAATTTCTTTTTACTGAGGGGACATCTCACTCAAGTCAGTTCACTCTACCAAGGCACTTGACTCTAGCTCCCTTACGACTTTCACGCAAAGTGAATTCACTTTAGCGATGCCAAATATGCTGCGTTTACCGTCATGAACTTGCTTCCCCTGGGGAAGGCCTATACCGTACTGGTTTCATTCCTTCATTTATACCTGTTTAATTTTGCTACCTCCTGCCTTTCTTCAACTTAGGATCTGTTGTAACTATTAATGAAATGGTACGCCAATATACATCCACTCTAGGTCACACACAGTATATCGGTCCCCTAAGCTGGACATCATAAACTAGGAACAAAACTAGGTATGTCGCTAGTGTCACATGCACCCCAAAATGCTCGCGGTACTGTAAAATGAGTAATAAATTTATTGTAGTTCTTCATGCAGAAATGCAGAAAGTACCCAGTAAGCAGAACGCACAGGCGCACCTCCAGCACGGATCATCCACTGCACGAGACATTACCACATAAAGAGATCGAACATGCCTGCGGTAAGTGCGTCGACGGAACTGTGAGCGACATGAGACAAGTACACAATAGCATCTGCCACCTACCCACCTGTACTTCGACTTTGTAGCTTCCTAATGGTATATAATCCCTCCAAATATCGTCCTACCACATACGAGCGATGTATTAATATACTGTCTGGCCGGAGACTTTCAGCACAACAACCACGTGCCGGCCATTTTCATAATACTGACGCAGGAGCACAACAGATGACATGAGCATTGCGCATGAGTGCAAGTGCAAACCTCCAGCACAAATCACCCAGGGCATATGATATCGGATTCAAGGACTTTTTTTTTTAATTAATTATTTATTTTTATTTATTTATTTATTTTATTTTTTGTTTAAAGAACTATGTTGTTGCACAAATCTCTAAATTATTTATAATAACATGATTGACCACACTAAGACAAGCTTTGCCAATACTAAACAAAAGCATACCGAGAGGTAGTATGCAATATAAATGGGTAAGAAAGAGGTACCAGAAATAATACTGGCACCCGCAAGACGCCTGTTTGTTTGTGTAGATTCTCAGATAGCCTGACGTCCAAACAAAATGTTCTCATTGGCGAACGGATGGCGCAAACTTCCCACGAAAACTTGAGTCTATAATTTACCAATAGTATTTGTGACGATTACGAAAAATATAAATATGCCTCACTGTTAAACAACTATCTATTGCACGACGCCTTAATCCCGTTAGGGGTGATCACAAATAAATCGCCTGATGTCGCCCTGTCCCCCGCGATTTCACTGCTCTGCTCCCATCTCGCGCCCCCCTCTCTCGTATACCTCTCCACTCCATCCCTCCATCTCATCCTTGGCCTTCCCCTCCCTCTTCCCCACCCCTTCGCCTCACTCACACACCCTCCTCGTTAGTCTCTCGCTCTCCATCCTCGCCACATGTCCAAACCACCTCGGTGTATTTCTCATAATGCTTTCTATCACATCCACATCCACACCACAATGCCCCTTCACTTCTTCATTTGTCAATCTGCCTCCTCATGTAACTCCACATGCTCCTCTCAAATAACTCATTTCCACGGCTCTCACTACTGACTCGTGTCCTTCCTACAAGGTCCAAACTTCTCTTCCATACGTTAAAGTTTGTTTCACAATACTGTCATGCGGCGATTTTTTTACTTCCATGCTCACTTCCCTGCTTCTTGCAACCTTTCTTCCTTGTTGTACTCTTTCAAGCACTTCATCCTCCAAACTTCCATCCTTATTCAGCACACTACCCAAGTTCTTCAATGCACTCACATTTTCCATTTCCTCATCATCCAACCTCACTGTACATCCAGCGACTTCATTTCGCGAAGACCATAATTTTACACTTCCCTACATCCACCTTTAAATTCCGTTTCCTACACACTCATCCAAACTCATTCACCATGCCTTCTAGTTCTCCATCTTAACAATACAGTATCATCTGCAAACAACAGTACGGGGAATTTCCAAACGTTGCCCTCTCTCATTTGGGGAGCTCCACCATCCACTGCCCTACCTTGTACAGTATCTATTTTATAACCCCATCCATATACTAATAGTACAACCATGGAGACATGACACATCCCTGTTTCAATCGAACCTTCAAATAGAAAAATAATTCACTCAGTGCACTATCCACACGCACTGCAGCCTTAGCCCCCTCATACAAACTCTCCACGGCCTTCAACAACTTCCCATTTACTCCATATATTCTTAATATTTTCCACAATCCTTGTCTATCCACTCTATCATATGCTTCCTCCAAATCCACGAAGGCCGCATACAACTTCTTTCCCTTCTCTTAAAACTTTTCCACTAAAGACCTAAGAATGAATATCTGATCTATGCAACCTCTTCCCTTCCTAAAGCCTCCCTGTTCTTCCCCAGATAATTCCTCTGTTATTTCCCTGACTCTGTCAATAAGTATCCTACCCTATATTTTTCCTTCAATTCCTGGGGCTTTCCCCATTTTGACTTTCTTCATTGCTTCCACTACTTCCATCCTACTGATTTCTTCCTCCCTTCTCACCTCCCTCTCAGCCTGTCCCCAGCCACTTATACTTATGTCTAAGAGTTCTTGAAAGTGTTCTCTCCATTTGCTTACTTTTTCTCCCTCCTCCACTAGCAAACTACCATTTTTATCTTTCACTCCCCACTAACTTATCAAAACATAAACTGCTATAATATCGACACAGGTCTTTTGACAATATACAAGAAAACTGGTATGACGGTATGAGTAAACGGGTAACCATGTTTTATAAAATAATGACACCTAATCCTACCTCATGCGTTGTAATGCTACTTTGCCCTTCCAGTGCTGTCTGTTAGCCGTGGGAATTATACTGAACAATGGATGCAAGATTATGTTTACAGCACATTCAGGTTTTCATCTCAGCCTTTGACCTAAGTATAAAATAAGCCATCCAGTTACTCCCTTCCCTATCTCATCCCTCCATCATCCTCTATACATTCAATCTGGTTCCTCCCTTTCCTCACTCTTCCCTTAACCACTTTTTCCATTTCCTCTATCATCCCTCCGTCCAACATTCCCTCCCTTTTCTCTCTTCCCTCCACCACTTCCTCCATTTCTTGTTTCTTCCATCCCATTCCCCCCCCCCCCCCCCTCTCTCTCTCTCCCTCTCTTATTATCATTGCCTCGTCTTGTATTGCTCATCACGCCCACATTTCAAACCATGACTACGTCCTCTGGCCTACTGATTTTAGAACCCCCAATCTCCCCCCTCTCTCTCCCTCTCTCTCCCCCCCCCCCTCTCTCTCTCTCTTTTATTGGCCATCACGTTCTCCGTCATGACCACCGCTACAACACTCGTATTACTCATTCTTCCTCACCTGCACGACCCAGGCACAGGAAATAATATTTTTTATCCACCCAAACACATAACGTTAGATTAGGTCTAGTTAGTTTAGGTAAGGAAAGGAAAAGTTAGTTAGTTTTAGTTATTACTGATATTTTAAGGCTGGTTTAGGTTAGATTAGAAAATATGAATAGGTTAGGTTAGGTTAGGCTAGGATATGGTTAGGTGAAGCGAGTTAATTCCTTCAATCTTTTTTTTTTCCTTTCGTTTTCTCTCTCTGTCTCTCTCGTCTCCAGAAGAGCATATTGAGCTGAGAGAAGACCTCTAGTAGCGCAAGGGTACGGGTGTGTACTCCCCAACACACACACACACACACACACACACACACACTAAATTGTTACAGAACACAACCCAGTCACACTTCACACTGCCTCGCGTCTTAGCCACACTGAACACCATCACATCACACTACCACGCTTCTGAGTCACATCTACATTCCTCAAGAAGAGAGTAAATGATGATGATGATGATGAACAAGAAGATAATTATGATGAGTGATGGTAATGAGGATGATGATGATGATGAAAAAGGAGGAGGAGGAGGAGGAGGAGAAAATGAAGAAAATGATGATGACTAAAGACGACCACCAACAACAATTACAACAAACAAACAAACACAGGTGATTGATAGGCATGTAGGTATACGCTTCTCCAATAAAAACACAAAAATAAACACAAATGACACAAACACAAATAAAGACGACAAACAATAAAAACGCAGAAAAGACAGACACACACACACACACACGGCACTCTCACCTAAACCAAACTGAAGGTGTTTTCTTTCTTTATTAACTCGTATGACATAGGCCTTGTGAAAGTATGCAAGTATGTGGGTCATGTGTCTTGTTTTTATTATTATTATTATTATTATTATTACTAGCAGCAGTAGTAGTAGTAGTAGTAGGAGTATCATCATCATCATCACTACCATTATCCTCTGTGTTGTTTTGCCAAGCCCTCACAGCTGGCTTATCTGGTGTCATGTGTTATCAGTGCTTATCATACCCTACCCCACCGCCACGAGAGGGTTT
>JAGKTI010006766.1:23393-39516 GCA_018397915.1 Birgus latro | reverse complement strand
GGGGGAGGCCGAGGATGAGATGGAGGGATGGAGTGGAGAGGTATATGAGAGAGGGGGGTGTGAGTTGGGAGCGTGGTAGTGAAATGGCAGGGGACAGAGTGACATGGAGGCGATTTGTTTGTGGCCACCCCGTTCGGGATTGAGGCGTCTGGCAATAGATAGATAGATAGATAGAAACCCTCGCGACACAAGCCACTTCCTTGACAGTGACGTTCGGCTTGGGAGAGAAATTTCTTGGCCTATTCAGCTCGAGGAAATGCTGTATATTTTAGTCATGCTGCTTGTAGACGATTCTGTCATTCTTGGGATAGACTTGGTGATTTGGAGGGGTTGGTTTTTTATTTATGCTATCAACTGGTAAGCGATTTTATTCAACTTTTGCCCATTTATTTAATACTGATGGGGTTACTGTTCTATCCTTGTTATCTCCAGACGATATTGTTCATCTTGACAGACATTTCTAATTGGAGAGGTTAGATATAGCCTTCATTTCCCCGTCCATTGCGAGAGGGCCCATCAGGTCAGTAAAATCGTCTGGAGGTAGCAAGAGTAAAACCATCAAAGTTAGGGTGTAATCCCCTTAATAAGATGCTTGATAATTATTGATGCAACCTCTTGGCATTTTATCTACCTTAACAAGAGTAAGCTAAAGCATATGACATTGGATATGTGTGTTTTTAGGTTCTTGCGTTCTCACGGTATTTTATTTTACAGTATCAAGAATAAAGAATATGACATTGGATATGTGTTGATGTTCAGTATTGGATATATTTTGGTGTTCAGGTATTTGATTTTACAGTATGAAGAATAAACTAAAGAATATGACATTGGATATATTCTGGTGTTCAGCTTTACCTGTGTTTTGTTTCAGATTTTCAGGTATTCCTCAAGGTGTGCAGATTTACTGGTTTGTAGGACAGGTTTTGTATTTTGGATGCTTGCGTTTTCATCAGAACTGGTGAAAAAATGTTTTGGGAACCTTCAGTGGTTGATTATGATACCATCTCAAGGTTCCCATAAAATGTGATCAGTCATTTCTTCCCTATTTAACATATATTTTAATGGAGACAACAGTATCTTAGGACAAATTGCTGGAGAGCTTCCAGTAACAAATGTTGAAAATTCAGTGACTGATATTGGTGAAACTAGGAGAGCTCCCATGCATAAAATTGCAGTTGTATTTTTCTCTCCATGAACTGTAACGAATGATGATTGTGATAGCATTAAAATGTTGCGGAAATGCATAATTTTGAAGGTAACGATACAGCCTCCAGGTTTACACGCAAAGCCACCTGCTATGTCGGACTTTTAGATTGGTGCGGCTCCAAAGGCAATCTGTCATTAATCGTTCGTCTCCTCAGACCTACAGGAACATAACCCAGCTTGGCAACTAAACCAATCTAATTCATCCTAACATCATTTTACCTAACCTGACAGTCAAACCAAATCTAATTCATTCCAACCCAACTTTTTTACCTAACCTAACTGGATTGATTTGGGGACAAGTGAGTTTCGGTTCTGAATCGACCCGTCATCCTCTACGTGTAGGACGTAACCGCCAACGTCAGCGTCGTGCTCTTTAGTAGCATGTTATATTCACATCATAAGTGAATTATACAATCTTCGGGAACATAAATGCAGTTTCTGCTGAATCTGGGTGTCATAAAGTAATTTACAGTTATGAAAGATAATCCCTTTCATAAAACAGTCATCATTTGTTAATGGGATCTTCCCTGTAGTGTGTCTGGTATAACTTTCATAATTGTATAATTCATTTATGACACCAAGATTCTGCAGAAATAACAGTTTTACTAAAGTTTTGTCAACATTGGTGTTGGCGTCCTATGTAGGGCAGTGGGTCGATTTGGACCCTTAATCATCTGTCTCCAAATTGTTCCATTTGGTTAGGTTAAGGTGTTTGGCTAGGTCATATTAGGGCAGGTTAGTACTATTTATTGGGAAGACTATTTAGAGTTACATTTTGTTTAAATGATTATGTGTACAATATCCTAGCAAACATAAAATGAATGCGCCAGTATCATGCCAGTTTTGTTACTTCGACTGTTAATAATTTGGATCAGTGATGTATAATCTGGCTGGTGATGTCAGCCCAATGTAAATATGTTATCCGTTTTCACCCCAGGATGTATCAGTCCGGTTCAGGATTTGTAATGGGCCAATGATGGAAGGCATGTCTCAGTCAGGTGTAAATAATCGGACCATTTTACAAAAAGTCAGTGTGTCCTGACATCTTGAAAGTAATGGAACTTGAAATTGACTTTTTCTTCTTTAGAAGGAATGATTTTGTGGACTTGTAACTTCTGAATCCTTCATTAAAAAAAAAGAGAGAGAGAGAGAGAGAGAGAGGTAAGAAAATAATTAGGATTTGAACCCATTTCTTCTGTGAGTGGTTACCATACAGTGCCCGAATCTGACAGCTTATTCAGGGTGTGGAAATTCAGTATAACATTGATCTCACATCTATGAACACACGCAGTCCATTCACTTAATATGTGAGAATTTGGTTAGTAGAAGACCTCGCTCTCTAGAAAATTTGCGCTTTACACACAACATACCTTGTGGGGAAAATTTTAATTGGTGGGGTGGCTGCCTCAAAAGTCAGCCCCTTGGCTCCTAGTCTGTCATTTTCCGTTTGTATTATGAGACGTTAAACACATGTACACATTTCGTTTAACCCACCCAGTAGCCCCATACCTTAAAATCTATGCAAGAAAGGCTTAGTTCACTTGAAGAGAGGGGCTTCCAAGGCAGGGCGAGGCAGTTACGATTCCCCGGCCCCAGTACCCCAGTCACCGCCCGACTCGTCACAACACCACCACCTTCAACACGCTCCATGTCAGTCATGAACCCCTCAGAGTCCAAGGCAGGCACAACCGATGCACCATCGTCATCATCCTCGGCTGATGTTGAGGGCTCTGCATCTTTTTCTTGTGGTGGAGTAAAGAAGGTGGCAGTCAGAGTCTGATGCCTTTGGTACACTTCCTCGTCTTGCCTGTCTCGGATTATAATAACAGAGGCTGTTTTCTGTGGCGTCCAGAACCTCTTTGAGGTCTTGCCTTACAGTTTGCATTCATTGTCACTTGATATTTAACCCTCCGTCGCGCTAATTCTTATCAGCCTGATTACCTTCCCTGAGTCATTGTTTTAGGACTTTTTTAAAAAAATATAAAGTTGATTTTTTTGTCATCAGATCAAATGTTTCTGAGCTCGAACTCTTCATCGCCCTCGTCTTTTTGTAATTTACGCCTCCTGGGTGGGTGCCAAGAGTAAAGTAATAGAGACAAAGCCATGAGTCATACCAGCTGTGCAGCACCTGCCAAGCATAGAGCAAGAGTCTGTTTGTTATGACACTTAAATGCAATTTATGGCAAATATTTTACAAAAGTATCTTAAAATGACACACAAATTTTAAATGATGAGAGGACGCGTCATCTGAATCTGAGAAGGTTCAGTGTCACTCCTTCACAGCTGAAAGATAAAGTAACCGATCATACTGACAATTCTGAAGTCGAATCATGCTTCATGCCTGGTGCTAGGCAGAGGGCATCCCAGCTGAGTCAAGACCAGGTCTTGATGGAGCCCAACTTGGATATGCCAGACTAACATTGGTAATGCTGTCTAGCCGGGACTGGCTTGCCACATCTTGGCACTCTTCGACTCTAGTTTCTCAGCGAGTCTAGCAACTCATGACTGTAAAACAAATCCAGGAACTCTTGATAGTGGCAGTGTTTGGCAACTTGCTCGTAGCAGAATCGCCACAGGGGACTGTAACCAAGTTTTGGAATTGGTTCTGTGGTAGCTCTTCAGAATTGTGGGAAATGATTCTTTTCCAGCCATATCTGTCATTGTTCTGTATCCAACAGAAATCCCTCAGTTGTTGCTGCTGTTGCTTTACACAAATCCTTCAGAGTCTGTTGTTGCAGCTGTTGCTTTACAGAAATCCATCAGAGTCTGTTATTGCTGCTGTTGCTTTACAGAAATCCATCAGAGTCTGTTGTTGCTGTCTTTTACAGAAATCCCTGAGAGTCTGTTTATAGTACTCTTGCTCTGCCTCTGGCAGAAATTGTTGGTGACACTTCATCATTATTACCAATAACCATAGGTTGCCCTTCTGCTCCTTGTGGAGGCAGCTGATTAAGCAGGATAAGAGTGTGAGTGTTCAGATTTGAGCTCATTTGTTCACTTTCTGTATCTGCAACACTTCATAATATTGAACTACATTATCTACATTTGTTAGCACTGAAGCCTTTTTAAGGAATTCTCATTATAAATCACTTTTTTTTTTCTTCCATCAGAGTGTCAGTAGCAGAGAGGATGTTATGCAAAGCATTCAGATTGTATTATTCCTCACTTCACTTTTAACTTTTCTTGGGGTTGATTGTTGTACACGATCATGGCTGTTTCACTTCAGGGCTTTCCATCAGTGCCTGCAGTCAGCAACATTGCTGCTGCCTTTTTAGCCACCATCAGGATCTCCTTGGTCACTGATTTGGCCTGTAGTAGCTTCCATGCATCTGCAGCTGCCTCCTGTGTAGCTGCATCTGGGCACTGAGGTGCAGTGTCGGCTGAATGTTGACAGAGGTGAGGCCAAGGCCCACCAGACATGTTCAATAGCTTACCCCATGCTTCTGAAAGGAACTCAAGAGATTACCCTCGGTTACATTGTTTCTAAAAATTTATGACACTGATTGTACTGTATTTGCACTATTATCACTGGAAGCAGCACTGGCAACAGTTTCCAGTTAACCTTTGTTATTTATACTCATAATTTTTGCCACTGTTGGAATCACCAGGCATGGGGTCAGGATCATGTATGTACAGATGTGATGAATTGTCACAGCTTGAGATTTCTGTAATTTCTTGAGTAGGATTGAGCTTGATAGTCATATCGTATCCATTGGTAGAGCTTCCTTACAGTTGTTACAACTACCTGCATGGGCAGCTGAATTAAAGAGGTAGCCCTGAGGGGCAAAAACAAGGTGCATACACAAGGATGCCTGTCTTAGATAATGGTTTGGTGTCCTGGTGCATTGGTGACCAATGGAGGGATCTTGCTCGAAGTTCCCAGCTTTGTGTACGGTACTGTTGCCGTACCTTCCCCACATTTTTCCATTCAAATTGTTTAAGACAGGCAGACTGTGTCATCCATTGCTTTTTATAGTGGTGTGTCTGAATCCTCGATGTGCTGCAGTAATAATACAGTGTGGATGACAGCAGGCCACATTTTGAGAGTTCAGACTGGTTAACAGTGATTCTTACAGAGATGCATGACTTGTTGACCTTCCATTCCTTTGCCTTGTCCTGCTGAGTGGAAATGTTTGTCGACCTTGGCATGGCCTTCCAAAACAATGCCATCTTATCCAAGTTGTAAATCTGGTTGTAACATACTTGCCTTCATTGATTACTGCTTTCTGAATTTAAGGGAACACGGTTGCTGATGCCTCACCAGTGCTCTCCTGCTTGCCTGCTGGCACTTCTTACTCTTGCATCTAACAAGCAAGTTGAAATACCAGCAGCAAGCCTTAAGAGCTAACTGACCTAGACGATGTGCCACCTCTGCGCTGCTGCATAAAATGTTCTCACCTGCTGTCAGATGTGGATGTAAATGGGACTCCTTCCTTTTCCTTGCATTCAATGTATAATGTTGAGTGCCTTTTGGCAGTAGCCAGAGGCGGTTTCAGACATTCTTCTCTCCTTGGTTGAGGTGCCATAGGTCTTCGCTGCAGTAAGATAATTTTTGCGGCCCTTGTAAGTTGTTCTGATGATCTGCTCATTGACATATTAGTACAGTATTTGGGAGTCAAATTTTCCCTCCCATGCCTTTATTCTGTAAGTAATGTTACACTTCTCCTAATTGAGAAATGTTCATGTCGTTGCGGATGAATATGGAGGACACATGGTTGCATTGCAAAGCACATACATGGCTGCATGTGTGACTGTGGGCGACATGGCTAGTGCTAGTCATCACTTCTCTGAGGCAAGGCTGTATGGGATAGTTTGAGTGGCGAGGTGATGGGAAGGTAACATTACTGGCTTGGGTATATGCAGTGAACTATTGAGTCACATGCTGTACATTGCAGCAGATTTCATCATGCAGTGACAGATAATTTAATGTTTGAGGCCACAGTCCATGTTTTGGTAGTTAAAACTGTTGGAGTATCTTTGAAGACTGGAATAAGTGCCTTCCTTGTTGAATATGATCAGTTTTACGAGAAAATGCATTATAAGTGAGCTGACTGTATTGCATTGCCACCACATTTTTTTTCCCCAAAAAAATTCTGAGGATTGTGCAGAATAAGTTTGTGGTTATAATTTTGTTATTCAGCATCTGATTCAGTGAGCATGCATTAAGACAGTCTGTTGTGGCTAATATGATGAGCAAAGCTTTTTGAAAAGTCAGGCTTGTGAAGTTATCCTTGTAGTTGAAGTTACCCTTCATGATTGGTGATTTTCCCAGAACCCAGATAAGAACACTGAAAGGTATTATGTGAGTAATGCATCAGAATTGAATGTGTATCACAAGAGCGAACATTCATTTTCCACTGAGTGCTGGTAGTGCTGTATTTTAAAATTACTGTTTAGTATTATATGTCTTGATGAGTGTCCTGGTTCCATTTAGTTGAGTAATCGTTAAAGCATCTCATTATTCCTCCATCACAATAGCAAACATTCATTTTCCACTGAGTACTGATAGTATTTTAAAATTATATATCTTGATGAGTGTTCTGGTTCCATTTGGTTGAGTAATCGTTAAGCATCCCAATTTGTTAGAATAAGTACAGCTTAATCATGTATGCTGTATTCTGTACTTAGGAAGTGTCTTCATCAACCGGTCTTATATGATTTCCACTCGTAGAAGTGCAGTGTGCTTAGGGATCGGGTTTTGAACATGTATTGAATTTGCCTTTCTTGTTCAAATTTCTTTGGAAGGGACAGGTTTTGTAGGCAGCCTAAAATTTTCTCATTGCTCCTGAAAAACAGCATTTTACTCATGTTAAAAATAATAATACTTCCAGTGTCCAATTCACAGGCAGCCTCTTCTTTTGAGAGTTTAGGAATGGGTTCAGAGTTTCAGCTTCTTTTGTCTTACCTGTGTTTTGGACAGCTTCTCATATTGCCATCACTGTTTTCATTACTGACAGAGCTTATCTCATCACATCCTTAATTGTATTGATACTGTGTTTGAATCATCTTTGGGAAGGTGTGAGGTAGGCTACTGGAGACCAGATTTAGCACTCACCATTTGCCATCATCATCATTATTTTGGGTTTGTGGGTGACAGATCATACAGAGACCCAACTTCCTTAGGCAGAGGTCCGAGACATGTTGCAGAGAAATGTGTGTGTTTGTTCTTTATGGACCTTAGCTGGAATCTTATTAACATGCATTCTGGCTTATCTGATCCTTTTGATGCTAAATGAGCTCATTGCTAAGTCCAGCCCCAATTATGTTGATGATTCACAGGATGTCAATGTGTGGTACCGTTACCGTCTATTCCAAGGGTGGCTGAAAGTCAGTTGAGAATGCCACTTGTGGCACTGGATCTGGATTCACCAACAGATTCACGATTACTTGCTTGTAACTCCTACTTCCTATGTAAAAAAAAACATGGAAGGTTTCAGAACCCAGCTGCAGTTGTCAGAGTGTTGGTTCACAAGCATTCTGTTAGCCCCCCCCCCCCTCTCTCTCTCTCAAGTTACTACAAGGTGGAGCAATTACTGGATATTTAAGCCTCTTCATTAATGTTAGAAACACAGTCAGAAGTAAAAAAAAAAAAAATGATCCCAAGGGAGTTCCACCTATACAAGCAGTAATACATAGGTACAGCATATAATTTTTAATTCACGGATTGGGCTGGACATGGTGGCTCTTGGCTCTGAGTTTCCTGTTGTATTACAAAGATGTACTGTATTACAAGGGTGTACTGATGTTCTTAACTCTTTCAGGCCCATGTGGCTCACTTATCTGAATAAAATCACGTGGCATTTTGTAGGTGGAATTGGTTGTTATAGTTTTCCAACCTCCCATGGGTCCTTCATGTCAGTAGTAACTCTCATGCATTTGCAACTCCCGCTTGATTAAAATCGTTCAGTTTAGAGGAATAATGGGAGTTGTTCTGACTATGAGAGGATTAAGCATGATGTCAGAACAACATGGTGTAAAAAGAAAGGCAGTGATATAGACTTCTTAAAAAAAAACTTGAACTGGTAAAGAACTATGAATTTGATGTTTAAGTTGCTAAGGTTTGTGAAAAGTATAGTGTGAGAAACCGGTATCTCTACACAAGAATAAGAAACTTGTATCCCCTGCACTAAATTAACTCAGAATAAGTTATTTTTAGACACACACACACACACACACACACACACACAGTTACATGGAATTTACAGTAATAAATCCTATCTGGTATGTTTTCTTATTCAATTTGTGGAGTACAGTACAATTTTTTCTGCCTTTCTCGCCAATTTTTATTTAACAGACATATCTTCCTCCAATTAGTTTATTTACATTGAAGACTCACTGTTGAGTATTACAAATTTTCCTTGGAAGAATGAGGAAAGAACTGCTTGGAGTGTTCCCATGTCATTTTTGTTCTTGCAAAAACCAAGCCATTCCTTGTTTTTCACTATTTCAGTTTTGCCGGTTTTGGTTACCAACCGACGAGTAAACGGTCACAAAATTCGTTAGGTTAAGTTGTTTTTTGGGATGATTTAACAGAATCTAATGTTAAATCACCTGAAAATACACTTCATGCAAGTATGTTGGCTGATGTTTGGGGGCACTACAGACAGCATGTAAGCAGTCACAGTTAAATACGGCACTGAGAGCGTTTTTAGTTGGGATTTTATTATTCCTGGATTTTTGCTAGTTGTGGATATTAGGAAACAGACACCTCTGAATAACAAAACTCTGCGGGGGGGGGGGGGGGGGATTGAAAATGGCCTCCACAGCCATAATTTACCGTAATACTGTACTAGCCTGAAAAGTCATCCGAGTGCCCCAGAACATCATCAGACCTTAGAATCTATTTGTTTTAGAGTGTATTTTCAAATGATTCAGTTACAGAATTTGTTACACTTTCATACACCTTTATCTGGTGTATATTATATCTAATGATTTACTTCTCAAAAAACTTAAACTGTCAAAGCCAAAATTATGAAACATGTGGAATGATTGTAGCAATCCAGTGTATGAGAATGCAAGTGATTTCTGGCAGATGCATATTTCTAGGAACCTCATGCCAGCTCTCTTACATGGGATAGTTGCTTTTGTTTTTATTTAGTACTAAGTCAGTACTGAGCCATACAAACTTCATTTGAAATTTATGTTCATGATGACCCCAGACATGCTTGTAGATATACCTTACTGTTATTTATAATTCGAGGAAAATGTTTTTTGGCATAATCCAAATTATTCTTATTTTCATTATTTTTTTTTTTGCTTCATGCTGCTGCTGTTATTTTCATTTTTTTTACTGCTGCTGTTATCCTGCTTTATTTAATTATTTATTTTTTTCTATTTTTATTTGTTCACTTTCTTATATGAATTTTTATTTTGTTTACAGTGGTGTCTCCATCCGTACTTCAAGCATGCAGTGTGGTATAGCCTGGACAAAAAAGACTACAGTGTGATTAATCATATACGCGGTGTTAAGTGTGTGAAAGACCATACTTCAGGCATGCAGTGTGGTATAGCCTGGACAAAAAAGACTACAGTGTGATAAATTGTATATGTGGTGTTCAGTGTAACCATAAATCTAGGAAGAAATCTTCAGTGCGAGGGTACCCAGTCATCTACGCAGGGACTGTGTAACTTGGTTTTGCTACAGTCCTTCCAGCGATCTGTACCCTCCATACACTTCTTCCCTCAGTGTTAAGGTGTGTGGCTTAAATGTTTGTCTTTTGTAGTACCTTGAGATGCCTTTACTTACTGGCATAGGTAGATGAGCATTGGGTGTGATATTTGGAAGCACTTTGGTTACTAGGGAGAGAGATTTGGTGGTTACTAGGGGAAGATTTTGATGGTGAGTTTGCAGAGTGAGAAATTTGACTGGGATAAGGAGAGTCTTAGCAATATTTTACCAATTTTATTCCCACCACATGAAGTTAAAGAGGAGGCAGTTAGGAACAGAAAGATGAAGTTGGATAAAGTGGCTGATATTTCAGAAATAGTGGCCAAGATATTCAAAACTTCAAAAATAGTTGTTAATCATCCTTGGTCTGTTTGGTCAAGCAGACCCATTAATCACAGGCAAGCAGTCACCCCTTCAGGGCTGTCCCATGCAGTGAACTGATGTTTCTTTGTGATAGGCAGTGCCTTCCCACAACAGCACACAGGTTTTAATGTGGAGGTTTGGTTGCTGGATGGATGCCAGTTTGCATATCTATTCAGTTAACAGGGGCACTATAGTAAGCTTCACATTACCTTTTTAAATGGTTACCATCCAAAATCGTAAATGGTTTCCTGGGTAACAGGAAACCATTGTGCTTGTCAGTTGGTGTACAGGCACCTAAAGCGCACTCAGGGCTCAGTGAGATGGTTTTCAAGTAGTATGGTGACTGTTGACTTGTGCTTGGAGTTCAGTGTAAAGGTTTTCTTGCACAGGATTATGGTGGCTGTTGGCTTGTTCTCTGGGTTCAATGGGATGGTTTTCGGGTATTTTGGTGACTCTTCTTTTGTTTGGGGCTAAGTGGGAAGGTTTTTCAAGTATTTGGGTGACTTGTCAGCTTGCATTCAGGGTTCATTGGGATGGATGTCAAGAATTTTGGTGACTTGCTTGTGGTTCAGTGGCTTGGTTTCAGGTATTTTGGTGATTGCTTGCACTCAGGGTTCAGTGGGAAGGTTTTCAAGTATTTTTGGGAATTTCATTAGATTTTGTTATAGATAAAATGTCTATCTATCTATTTAGCCCGATGCCCTAATCTTGCAAAGGGTGGCCGCAGACAAAACGCCTCCAAGTTGCTCTGTACATTGAAAATTGACGAAAAAAGTCTAAATCATCATAGGAAATGATGATAATGAAGATTATCGTAAATGAGGGGGTGTCTGTAGCTCTTATGTACAGAGGTAAAGTTAGTAAGGTTGAGGGTATGGAGCACAAAAGGCTTAGTTAATTGAGCATACCAAGGAAAATGTATGATAGTGTATGGTACGTTTATAGGGAGGGTGTGTAGCATAATAAAATTCAGTACTGCACGTGTAATACAGATGAGGAACAGGGTAGGGATGTATAGATCAGTTATGTATTTACACTAAGGGCATTAGTTGAGAAATAATTTGCAGAGAAAAAACTTTATGTCGCATTGGTGACTTGGAGAAGGCTTAAGATTGTTGGATTAGGAGGGTTTATGGAGAGTGTTAGGTGTTAGGCATGCTTAGTGTAGGAAGGAATTTGTTGAGGGCAAGAAAATGCTTTTATGAGAGTAGTAGTGCATGTGTGTGTGTGTGTGTGAGACAAGGAAAGAACACCAAAATTCTCCCTCGACCCACAACCACTTACTCTACAAACTAGGTCCCTAATTCTGTTCTAAGTGCTTAACAAGTTGGGGTAAATACACCAAAATTCTCCCTCGACCCGCAACCACTTACTTGACAGTCTAGGTTTCTAATTCTGTTCTAAGTGCTTAACAAGTTGGGGTAAATATTGATGGAAGACACTTAGTGATACTGTTAGAGTACAGGTATAAAGCAGGAAAAATGTTTATCGATATACTGATTAGGTGGAATAGTGAAGGTGTTGAAAGTGGGAGCAGCAGGTATAGGGGTGAATTTAGGGTCAGTTGGTGATGTATGGAAACTTGACATCTACAGTATGTATGTATGCTAATAATACTGTTTTGGTGCAGAAAGTGATTGATTTGGTATAGGTAATGCATTTTGTTTGAAAGAGTTTGAACAAGACATAGAAAGTAAATGCAGACTAAAGCAGAGAATGGTTTATGAAAGGAAATATTGATAGCTAGTAAATTTTGGTAAGAAGTATAGGATAGGGAGAGGATGGATTAATTGCAGATTACAACTGGGAGGTGAAGTGTTGAAGGAGGTTGATAGTTTTTAAATCCTGGGAGCTGTAATACAGTACATAAAGATGGCAGTATGGAGTATGATGCTAAGGAGAGATCACCTCAGGACAGAAGAGTGATTGGAAGACTTGGCTGTATAATATTTTGAAGGGTAGGGTGCTTAATATGGAGATGAAGTGAACCACACATGAAAATAATTTACAGTCAGCATATTTTTATAGGAGTTTAACTTGGATAACGAGTAATAGCGCTTTGTAGATTACAAGCTGCACAGTAGAAATTGCCTTTTTCAGCATAGCTGTGGGCTTAGTCAGAATGGATAGTGCAAGTAACAGAGAGTGTTTGAGTATTGTGGAATGGAAGAAAGGGCAGTATGAGTGAGGTGTGAATTGGTTACGGTAATGGGTAAAAGTGCTGTTCAGTGAAATGGTATAGGCATTGTCAGAGATAATGTCGGAAGAGGCAGACCATAAGTGGTTTGCAAGAACAGAGAGGAGCGGTATATGATTAAGTGAGAAGAGAAGCAAGAAAATTGTCCGAGATAGTGTTCGAAGTATTGGTGTGTGGAGACTGTCTTCCCCCATTGGTGGCCTGCAAGGAAGGTACAAGGCATTGAAGGTAATGATAGTAGGAAGTGAAAGACGGAAATTACTGGAAAAATCTGGAATTTGTGTGGCGGTCCAGTTCCTGTCAATAGGCTTATTCCGGTCCCAGCATTTTGTGTGTGCTGGTGCTTGTGCACACTTGTGCTACCTGGTACTTGTTTTGAGTAATTTACTATTTTATGAATTAATCTTAAGATTGTTGTAGCTGTTAAGATTAGTGCCTGTGAGGTAAGGTATGGCAGCTGCCTCAGCCTTGTGAAAATGTAATACTGCAGTGTGGACTGTGCTTTTACCCAGACTTGATTTTTTTTTCATCTGTTTTATATAGCTTGATAAAAATGAGTACTAAAAGCTCAGTATCTAATCCAAAGAACTTTGTGATATACATCATATTCTGGTGCTGGCCTGTTATAACTAAGCATTCAAGATGAAGATGTGTTAATTTTAGGCCAAGATAGAGTTCTCGTCTAATGTAGAATCTTTGCTAAGCAAATGTTCGGAGTGAATCTTGTGATGTATAATGTAATTAGCTCCATAGATGTCTTAAAGCTCATAATGTATTGGTAGTGGAATTTCATGTGGACCAATTCATTCAGCAAAAGTATTTATGTTGATGTTGAATTTTGCTGAAGGAGAAACATGCAGGTGATCAAATTAATTGTTTATTTATTTATATTTTACCCTGGTGATGAAGCCCAGTCTTAATCTAGACTGGATGTTGGTATTTCGTGCCTCATCTGTGTAATCTTGCTAGGTAAAAAAAAATATTGGCCAATGAGTGTGCGATCAAGCGAGAGCCAATTGGGGATTCTCTCTCCATTACCACACCAGATATCTCAAACAGCACCACACAACCACAAATACCACAACACCACAACGGCCTCTACAAGAAAGTACTAATGCATTTCCACCACCTCATAATACATTCAAACCACCACACCACACCAACACTGCAACCACCACACCACATCCAGTAAGCTACACAGCACTCCAGTTACGTACCACCACCACCCATATCTAGGCCTTTCTGGCGTGTGAGAGAGACAAGGCAACACCTGTCTCGCCACTCAAGTTACACTGCTACTTTTTAAGGCCTTTTCCTTTTATCTCCCTTCGCAACTTCGACAGGTAGGCCAGCTCAGGTGTCGAGGCAAGCCCCCTTCTCTTCACTCACTTCTTCGAATCAAACCTCCTTCTCTTTCTTCCTCCAATAGATCTGATATTGTTTTTTGCTACTCCATACTCTATCCTTGCCCTTTAAAGATTACCTGTATGTCTTTTTCCTCTCAACTATTCCATTCCTTTTAATTTTTCCTTATCATCTTTCTTCCCCAAGATTTTTTGCTTTTATCATCATTAGTAAGTATATTCCTTGCTCCTCCTTAACCTTTTCCTCAAAACCTCACGTCTCACATGATTATTCCTCACTTTCTTCCACTACTTTTCTTCCTCTTAACTAATTATTCCTCACTACTCTTCATGTCTCTCAGCTTTTCCTTTAATAACTCTACCTCTCCACCCCCATTTCCCCTCTCCTTTTGATTACGGCCCACTACCTCGTACGCTAGGAGCTGGATTCTCTGTGTGAATATTCATTGTGTATTGATATGACTTGTACACTTGTCTGCCTGCAATGTGAGTATACAGTAAATCGCCGGAGTTGAAAGTTCCTCAGTATAAAACTTCTTGGTGACTTTCATGTTTGTGTAGAGTTAAATACTCGAGTTGACTTGTTAGGCGCCTTTCATATGTCTGTGCAGTTTTAAATTCTCGAGCCGACTTGTTAGGTGACTTCCATGTTTGTGCAAAGTTTAAATCTCGAGCTGACTTGTTTGTTGTCTCATATGTTTGTGCTGTTTTAAATTCTTGAGCTGACTTAAAGTGTATTAATGTGTCCGTAAGTATGATGTACGTGCCAGCATCAGCGTGAGGGCTGTGATATATTATGAGGGCTGACTCGTTGACCAACTACCTACATCGTATTCAGTATTTAGATTGCTGGGGGTATTCTGTATTTACATAGCTAGATCAGATGGCTTTTAAGCATTGCCAAAAGAGCTCGTATCCCCTGTATTCTCTCCACCATATGACCTTTCAGACCCATGTTAAAAATTTGAGCCTTTTATATTGTAACTGAGATTTTAATGGAAAATGTAGTCGAATAAACGTTCCAGTTAATGTTTGTGGGGTAGGCAGGGCAGGATGATAAGAGGTGGGGGATAGTGTGTGATTGAATTGCTTTTGTGTGTGTGTGTGTGTGTGTGTGTGTGTGTGTGTGTGTGTGTGTGTGTGTGTGTTTAATCTGTACAGTTGTGTACCTGTGGCCATATGGAAAGAGAGAGAGAGAATGTGTGTGTGTGTGTGTGTTTGCTTGGATCCGTACAGTTGTGTATTCGTGGCCATAGGCTATGGAGAGAATGGAGAATGAGAGACTGACTGGGTGAGTATGAGAGTGTAAGGTAGAGGGGAAGGGAGGGAGCCCCAGGATGAGATGTATGGATCGGATGCAGAGGTATATGAGTGAGGGGAGTATGGGTTAGCGATAGGGCAGCCTGATAGCAGAGGACAGGGTGACGTGGAGGTGATTTATGTGTGGCTATTCAAGATTAAGGCATCGTGCTACAAGTAGTGTGTGTTTACGTGAATCTTATGGGAAATTGAAAAAAATATATATATATACCTTCTTAAAACACTGATGTTGTGTTTACTGTGTGACTGAATGTCCATGGTAAACACAATTTCAGTATATATAGGTAAAATTCTTCCATCTGAGCAAATCTTTATTTTGTAATTAATACAGTATGTGAGTGAACAAATCTGTGATAATGCAGTATGTGGGAAATTAGTGTTGCAGAGGGCCTATTAATGTTGCCCTTTTATTTCGTGTTATATCACATTTTCGTACATAGTTATCGTTTTAGAGCAGCGGTAGGGAGGTTCGGAGCGATATTGGTGATTGAGATTGCTTTTATTTTCCCTTATTTAGATTAGACTGAAAAAAGAGGTGAAGTAATGTTATTTTGATTTGACTGAAAAAATGTGAAGTAATAAGATTTGTAGATGTTCCAGGTGAAAGTAGGGTGATAGAGGTTTTGCAAGTGTCTTGTATTCTCTTGCAATATCCAGACGACTTTTTTCATCTCGGGAAACGTTTCAATCTGGAGAGAATAGATAAAGCCTTCGAATTTGTTTAGTGTGCCTTGCTAAGCTTACTGTAGTTGCCTGGGAGTAGAAATAACAGCTGACGTTATAGAAGGGATCATAGGGCCCCAGTCTAACCCAGTTCTCGCTTTCCCTATCATTCCTCTCTGTACCCCTGCACATAGCCTATTAAACCATGCTGTTTCATAGTATGCTCACCCTTCCCTCCCCTCTCCCTCACTTAGCTGCATACGAGTAATTTCAGTTCCCTCACTCAGCCGCATAATTCCCTCACTCTCTTGATTCCCTGACTAACTTCCCCCCTCACCTCTC
>JAGKTI010006766.1:0-11287 GCA_018397915.1 Birgus latro | reverse complement strand
GTGACCGAGCACCACAGCGACCGGAAAATTGGTTGAGACGACGGAAATACATCTTGGAGAATGGGAGAGAGAGAGAGAGAGAGAGAGAGAGAGAGAGAGAGAGAGAGAGATGAAATGAGGAAGAAAGGAGGAATAAGGAATGGAGGAAAGAGAGAGAGAAGGGGGGGGAGCGTGAAATGAGGAAGAAAGGGGGAATAAAGAGTGGAGGAATGAGAGAGAGAGAGAGGGGGGGGGGGCTTGAAATGTGGAAGAAGGGAGAATAAAGAACGTAATGAAAAGAAAGAAGGGATTATTAAGCCAGAAGAAAGAAGGGGTTACGTGAATAGAATGCGAAGGAAAGAAAGACGAAAATAGAGGAAGAAAAGGAAGTGGATAGAATGATAAAGGAAGGAAGGTTGAGAGTTACGAAGGGAAAGGACGAGAGGGGGATAGGATGGGGTGGAGGACGAAGGAAGAGGAAGAGAAGAGGAGAAGCTGGGATGGAGGAAGGAAGGTCAGAGGGAGAGAGAAAGAATGAAGGTTGAGTCATGAAAGGAGGAACGATGGAAGCACTGAGTGAGGATGAAGGAAGGATGGAGGGAAACAGAGGAGGATGGAGGGAAGAAGGGTGGATGAGAAAGGAAGAGGGGGAAAAAAAGAGAGAGGGGAAGAAGGGTGGATGAGGTAGTGAGGTGGAACATAGAGGAGAGAGGAAGAGGGGAAAACGGAGAGGGAGACTGAAAACTCGTGATGGAAGGGACAGAAAAGATGGGAGGTACTGAGCGAAGGAAGCAAAGGAAGAGGGAGTGAGAAGGAAGATACAGAGGGGATGTGGGGAGAGAAATTCGTGAAGGAAAGAAAGAAGACGGAAGTACAGAGAGTAGAGAGAAGGAAAGAATGGAAGGGCAGGCAGTAGGAGGAAGGGTAGAGGAGGGAGAGAATAATACAGAGGAAGAGGGAGATGAAAAGGAGGAATGGGGTTGGAGATAAGGACTGCGGAGAGGAAGTAGGAGAGAAAGAGGGAGGGAGGGAGGGAGGAAGAGGGAAGGCGAAGTCATATAGAAGTGACTAACGGTAGAGATGAAATGAAGGATGCAGCGGAAGAAAGATGGAAGAGAGGAGTCGTGAAGCAGGGAGAAAGAAACGAGACACGGAGAGAGGCAGAAAATAATGTCAACTAGAGGTCAGAGGAAGAATGGGAAATGTGTGTAGATTTTTGAAGGAGAGAGAAACGGAGGTGCAGAGGACCAAGTGAGAGATGGAGGTTGAGGAATGTAGAAGAGAAGAAAAGGATGCAGAAGATGAGAGACAGTGGCAAGAGGTGAAGGACGGATGCAAAGGAGGAAAGGGTGAGAGAGGAAGAGGGAGTACGTGAACAGTTGTCGAGGGAGGAAGAAGGGGAAGGGGAGAGAAGATATGAAGTACAGAGGAGAGGAGGAGGAGGAAAAGACGGATGGAGAGAAGGAAGAGGGAGAGAGAGAGAAGATGGAGGGCCGGATGCAGAGGAAGAAGAGGTGGGTTGGGGAGGAGAAGGGTCGTGAGTCTGACATCCATGCACTGCACTTGACAGAAGGGAGATGAGAAGGGAGGGAGGAGGAGGGGAGTGAAGTGAGATGGATCAGAACAGGGAGGTGGAGAAAAAAATAGGAGGGTAGGGAAGAGAGAGGGACGAGAAAAGGGAGATGATGCTTAAAACAGAGATGAACAAGAGGAGGAGGAGATGGTATGATTGTAGAGTTTGATTGGAAAGATAAGACTGGATTAATTTTGTCAGAGGGTGAGAGGAATGAGAAACGTAAGAGGGAGATAAAGGGTGTGAGGGTGTGACATGAATGAGGACAAGGGAGATGAGAAAGGAAGGGAGGAATATGAAGATGAGAACGAAGAGGAGGAATTATGATTTAAATTTGGTATGAGGGAAAAGGCTGGATTAGTTTTGTCAGAGAAAGGAGGAAGTGGGAGCGATGTGAGATGGATGAGAACAAGGGAAGTTGAGAAAGGAAGCGAGGACTATGAGAAGTAAGGGGAAAGTTATGATTGAGTTTGGTATGAGAGGGGAAAGGATGGAATATTTCTTGAAGATGAGAGGAATGAAAAACAGAGAAAGAGGAGTAAGGAGAGAAGTAGGAGGAATAGGAAGAGAAAGAGGGGGAGGAGGAAGAAGAGAGAAATGGGATAAAGAGGAGTTCGTAGGAGTACATAGGAAAGCAAACAGCAACAGACCTTATGGTCCTTTCGAGGCTGTTTGTTACAGAGTAGACTATGACTATAAGATCTGACTCTACATGCTGAAGGATAAGAATAGTAAAGCAAGAAGGCTCCCCCCACCTCCAAACCCTCCAGTTAAAACTGGCAAGAAAAAGTGAGAAAGAGCACCATGCAGCATGGAAAAACTGACATGGAAATTTCATAGGAAAGACTGAAAAGGAAAAGCTACATTATATAATACAATATCTATAAGCTACCAGTATGAAGGAAGAAGGGAGAAAGAGGAGGAGGAGGAAGAGAGAAATAGGAAAAAGAGGAATTACTGTGTAGTGACTGAGTTTGATATTAGGGAAAAAGTTAGAAAAACTGGAATAATTTTGTTGGAAGAGAAAGGGGGTGAAGCATCTGAAAAAAAGTGTAAGAGATAAGACAACATATGGTGAGAGAACAGTAGAGGGTACGAGAGGAAGATAATTATCAAAGAAACATTTAAGATTACTTAGTCACTCCCACGCAAGATCTCTGGTCAGATGTGGAATTATGTAATATAAACTGCATTGGCTTAGGTTTAGTGAAAGTGCGACTGGGATTATTATAGGTAGTATTTGTGTCCGGTATTAGGCTTCATGAATGTCTGGAAATAATGCACCGGTATCACTCGTCGTAAGTGGTTCAGTTTTTGTAGCCTGCGATAGAATGTACGGATTTATGATGTCTTGGTACCCGTATACGATTGGCAAAGTTTTATTACCTGCACTCTGTTAAACTTCCAATGCCAGCCACCAGTTTGAGCAACATCACTCGCCCACCTGTCATCGTGTTGACCCCAGCAGCTATATTTACACATTCACAGGGGTGGTTTAGTTCCAGTTAATTGCAGCCCAGTGGAAAAAAGTCGTTTCTCTTTCGGCCATACTTTTTTCCAGCCTAGACATAATCTAATCTTCCCATGCACACCAACTGTTCACCTGGTCAGCCCATTGTAGCTTCTCCTAGCTTGCTCACTCCAACTTAACTCAGAACAACTAAAGGGGAAACAGTTCACACCCCAGTCACAAATTTAGTTTCCCCTGCCTCTCCTCCTGTGACTGCAGTTTGCCAATGGAGAGAGTATGATCCCTAATGTAGAGAAGTTGGATCAGACCTTGAGGCGGTGTAGTGATTGTACGGTATAGTCTTTTCTTAGTTAATTTGATGCCTTTATCATGTGAGTATTTTCTGTCTCGGAGTAAAAAAGACAGAAATCACTGTCATGTTTCCCTTAGTTAATTATATTTTGTTTTATAACGTTTTGGAGGGCTTTGGTATTCTTTGCTTATATATTTCTCCACTCACCAACCCTCCCCCTCTTCCTCACCCTCCATCACACATTTGCCAACTCTCACTCTATTCCTTCCCTCATATTCTACCCCTTCATACATGCACTCTCTTCCCCGCACTCCTGCACACATTGCCAGCTGTCACTCTGCCCCATCCCTTACATGCCATCCCATCCTTTACATTCCCACACCCACTCATCCGCTCCCATACATTCCACCCTACTCACCTTCTCCTCCCCGTCTCCCCTCCCCATTGCATTCCACTGCACATTCCCTAACCTCGCCCTTTCTCTCTCTCCATCATCACTTCACCACTCTCCCACACAGTCCCAGACCCACACTTTCATTTTTTCCCCTCAGCCCTTCCTTCATTCTGATCCCCGTCCTCCGTCGGCTACTTCATCATCACACTCCAGCATATTTCCTAACCATGCCGTCTCGCTTTCCACCATCACACCCCGTCACACCTCACCACACATTCCCTACCTCCTCCTCCTCTCTCCTTTACCCTCGCAACGCATGTCACCATATTCCTCGCCTCCTCATACTCCTCCTTCCCCACCACACATTCCCAGTCACGCGCTCATCCTTCCTCTTACCACCTTTCTCCCTCTTCCCCTCCCTTTTCCTCCTCTCCCCCTCTCCTTTTCCTCCTCTCCCCCTCTCCTTTTCCTCCTGTCTCCCTTCCCATTTCTTCCTCTCTCCCTCCCCTTTTCCTCCTCTCTCCCTCCCCTTTTCCTCCTCTCTCCCTCCCCTTTTCCTCCAGTCTCCCTTCCTCCCTGTTTTACCATCATTAAACTTCACCACACACCCATACCCTCACTCTCATCCTGACCCTCACCATCTGCCCTCTTCCTTCTCCCTCTCCTTCACCATCATCATCACTTCACCATCATCATCACTTCACCATCATCATCACTTCACCACACATTCCACGCACCACGGCCGTCATCTTTCCCCATGTTCCCCTCTCCCATTTTCTTTCCCTCTCACCTCCCTTACCATCACCACACTCATTTCCACAGCCCCCCTCTCATATTTCCCATGCCACCCCCCACCTTCTTCTTTTTCCCTCGTTTCCCTCTCCCTCTATCTACTCCCTTTCCCTCCCTCCCCTCCTCCCATGTCGCCATTTCTCCACACTCCACCACACATTCCCACACCCCGCTCTCATCCTTCCCTTGACCCCCCCAGCCCTCCTCTCTCCTGGTGCTCGTGAGGCAATAACTCAGGTTTCCCCTCCACTGGGCTCGTGGTTTTCTATGAAGGCCCTGAGTGTCTGGATGCGAGGCAGTGGAAGAAAACGGGTCGTTCCAGGTCACCCTCTTGCCCCGCCTCCACCCCGACCTGTCGTTTATAGTTGGGGTTTTTGTGAGGGAGGGTCGTTAGAACCAGCGCCATAGAGTAGCGAGAATTTGGCCAACTCTCTTTCAGGCCTCATCACGCGCGGTCACCTGTGATTGGCCGAGAACCAGTCACGTGACATATGGGCGCCATATTGCATCCTCACCTCACCTCCAAACTTCCCTGACTGCCATAAGAAAGGCCGGAGATGAAGGGGGACGCTGCGGTTTCTATCGTCATATCATTTGCTATATACCTATATTTGACCACGAGATGGTATACTGTGCAGCCTGGCGATGTTCAAACCTTCCTCTGAAAACGCGGTGCTTCCTCTGTGAACGTTGTGCTTCCTCTTCACAGTAACAGTCCTTCTCCAAGATGATCGAGAGCGTGTATTTACATTATCATCAGTTTATTACTTGTATGATACCTGGGAAACATTGCCTGCGGAAGGTGTAGATGAGCCTGATACACGTGAAGGAGCTGATGAGTGTGGGTTTTATACTGTAAATTTTGATTACTCACCTTTCACTAATTGGCTGGAGGTCCAAGTGGAAAAATTGACGTTGGGTCCTTAAAATGAATTGTTGGCGTTGTCACTATTTTTTTCTGTCTTAATGAAAGCGACACATTAACTCACATTCTTACTCCCCCCTGTCCCTTCACCTTTGTGTATCCACCCCTCTCCCCAACCTCCATAACCATCCCCTCCCCAACTACCATAACCATTCCCCTCCCTTCTCCCTCACCATCATACCTCTCCCCTCCACCATCATATCTCCCCTCCTCCCTCCCCCCTCACCATCATACCTCCCCTCCCTCATTACCGAACTCCTCCTTCCTCACTGTCACTCCTTTCTAATCACCATAACCTTCCCCCTCACCACCACCATCCGTCTTTCCACATGCTATAACCATACAAGGGGCCCAGCCAAGAAAATGGGCCGGATTTTTATATACAGTACGTAGCAGCATGTGTATATGTGTGTGTATATATACTGTATATATATATATACGTCGATGGCAAGGGCTGCCGTATAATCACACTTACTCACCAGCTTAGACGAGAAACTGGATTTTAGACAATTTTCTTTCTCTAGCCAGGCGCCTAATCCCGTAAGGGGTGGTCACAAACAATTTCCTCCATGTCCCCCTGTCCCCTGCCATTACGCTGCCCTCCCCCCAACTCACACACCCTCTCTCATATACCTCTCCACTTCATCCCTCCAATTTTGCTCAGTAGAATATTGTTGGTCATTAGCTGATTGACGGTGAAGGGTCTTTATTGCTTTACACGTACCTGATCCCTCACATCACGCGAGGTAATCATTTAGTCTTTCGTTTATCTCAGTCATTTGTCTGTCTGTGTCTCATCTACAACTACTCAACTTTTATGGGTTCGTACCAAACTTTGCTGCCTTGTACGCGTACCCTAGATGGCTCCCACATTATCATTTGATTCCCCGACTCAACGTCCTCCCCTCATTCTTCTTATTTAGTTTTGACTTCGTTTAATTACATTTTTTCCAAGATATTTTTTTGTTTTTGACAGTGTTTTGAATAATCTGAGAGATGAATTTAATGTGGGTATGACTTAAACAGATACATTTAGGACAGGATGGAGTACTTCCCTTAACCATACATATTTCTCATGACGAGGAGAGTGTATATGAGTGAGGGGGAGAGGGAAGGGGGGGGGCCTAGGATGAGATGGAGGGATGGAGTGGAGAGGTATATGAGAGGGGTGTGTGAGCTGGGAGCAAGGCAGTGAAATATCGGGAGACAAGTCGACATGGAGGCGATTTGTTTGTGGTCACCCCTTACGGGATTACGGCTTCTGGCAATTGATAGATAGCTAGATGGATATTTATGTAATACTTTGCCCATCTCTTATAAAAATATTGTACTGCGTAACCTATTTTTTTTCTTTACTTCTGGGTATGTGGTACTTACAGACAAGGTAATGTGATCATCGTTGGCAACTGTCACTGCTTGGTAAGTAAATTGTGTAATTATTGGTCTGATTATATATAGTTTTACAAGTGTTTATATGTTTGTCGTTGACTTTTTAGCCGGGGGAAGGTGGGGGGTGACTACATAAAGCTTTGTGAGATGGATGGAAATATTTATGATGATCGCTACAAACTTAACACTAAATCATTCTACATTTCACTCGACCCTTGACTGTACGGAATCACGCATTAGACCTATAAAGATATATTTCTCCTTTCCTTTAGACATATGCCTTCCATCCATTTAGATCTATCCATCTTTTCCTCCTTTTTTTGGTAGCCCTTCCCCTCCCTTGCTTTAAAGTTAGACTTATCTCCCCCCCAGGCCTTCCCCTTCTCCCTCGGCCCTCAACACCCACACACTAAATCAGGTGATAAGATCGAGTGGCAGCACCAGACTCCACACAGAGGCAGTTCTCGTACCCTTGCTTCCCCCCCTCTTCCTTCCCCCACTCATTCTCCTCCCTCCCTTCCCCCACTCTCACTCCTCCCCCTCTTTCCTCCCTCGCCCCCCCTCATCTAACTTTCTTTTCTTACTCTCCTTTTCATCTGTTACATTAACCTCTCACCATTTTTTTTTTATCCCTGACCTTCTTCCTCCTGTCTCTTCTCTCTCATGCCTTCGTTCCTTCGTGCATTTATCTCAGACTTTCTTTTTACTTTTATTTTTTTCCAGCTTCTATCCATGGTCTGTTGGCCATTCTTCACACCAGCCTCTCTCTCTCTCCCTTCACTCCCACATTCCCTCAGGCCTTTTCATTTTTAACTTCAGTCTTTCTTCTGCTTCGCCCTTCCTTTCAACCCCATCTTCCTTCCCTCATTTTAACTCCTTTCTCTTGCATTATTCTGTCTCTCCTCTCCCTTTTACGGCATTATTTAATATTTTCCTCTCTCCCCTTCCACATCCACTCCCCTTTATCTTTAATTCTAATTTTTCTTCTGCCTCAATCTCCTTTCCCAACATCCCCTCTCCCATCCTTCTCATTTTCGTATCTCGCCTCCTTTCTTCTGCCTCCCTTTTCAGTCTTATTTCTTCCTTCCTTGTCTCACCTTTCATCTTACTCTCTCATTCCACTGCCCGTATCTTTGTCACAGTCTTAAATCTTTCTCACACCCTTCCCACCGCCCCTCTACATTTTATCCCATATCTCTCACTTTCATCTTCCTCATTCTCCCTTTCTACCGTGTTCTCCTTCTCATCTCTATTCCTAATCTTCTCCCCTGCCACTTTTCCTGTTCTGCCAGCTTCCCCAGTCTAATTTCCCTGTCATCCTTATTTCTCAGCTTTCTTCTTCCTTATTGTTTCCCCTCCATCCCTACCTTACTACCTTTGTCCCTCCCTCACTCTCTTTGTCTCACCCTCTCTCCCTTTGTTTCTCCTTCGCTTCCTTTCCGTCTCTCTTTCCCTCACTGCCTTTGTTTCTCTCACTCCCTTTGTCTCTCCCTCACTCCCTTTGCCCCTCCCTCCCTCCCTTCCTGTCTGTCTTTCACTTCCTTTCTGTCCTTCCCTCACTCCCTATTCTAACCACTCACTCTCCCTTTTTACCTTCTACTCTCTGCCGTTAGCCTCCCTGCCCCTCCTTGCTCTGAATCCCGCCACTTCTTTTTCATTCCCTCACTTATCGTTGTTTTTCTCCCAAATTTCTTCAGTCTTACTCTGTTCACCCTATCATGCTCCCTTTCAACGTCCTCCCTTCCCCCTTTCTTCACTTCTGTATTTCACATTCACACCTCACACCCTTTCCACTCCGCCCCCCTCTTTCATCTTGATCTTTGCCCTACTCTCCTCTTCCAACCATCTTCCTCATCATCTTGAACCTTCATCGTCTGTCTGTCTCAGTCTTCCTACCTCTTGTTCATTATTCTAAACCTTCCTTTCTTCTGACTCTTCTTCCAGCCCATCTTCCTCTTTGTCTCGCTTTCGTTTTCCACCTCTCCTCCTTATCTGTATCCCTGACCATCCATCTTCAGTCGCCCTCTCCACCCCATCTTCATTATCATTTTTATCCCCAGTATTTTTTTTCTTCTGCCTCACTCATCCTTTCCACCTCTTCTTCCATCATCATCATCTTGTGTTATCTCTCTTTCTCCTTTTCTACCCATCTTCCTTTTCGCTTAATCACTAATCTTCCTTCTGTCTCGACCCATCTTCGTTATTTTTATTCTTAATCTTTTTTCCTTCTGCCTCACTCACTCTTTCCACTTCCTCTCCCATCTTTATCTTTCAGTTTCTTTGGTCTTATTGTTCTTTTCTATCCCTCTTTCTCAATAATCTTTATCCCTAACCTTCCATCTTTTGCCCCCCTCTCTCTTGTCATCCAGTCTTCATTTGCATCTTTATCCCTAACCAGCTTTTGACTTATTAATCCTTCCCACCCCCCTTCTCCCATCTTCACCTTTTACTTTTTTTCTCTCTCACTGTTTCCACCCTTCTTCCCTTTCACTCTTCCCAGCTTTTGTCATGGTTATTTGTATCTCTTATCTTTTATTTTGTATTTATTTTTCCTATCATCATTTTTCACTTCCTTCTGCCTCATTCTTTTCCAGTCCTCCTCCTCCTCCTCCTCATCATCATCAGCATCAGTATCAGCATCATTTTTTTCCTCTTCCTCCCCCCCCTCCCTTCATCTATATCTTTCATTCTTCCACCCTCCTCTTCCTCATCTTCCTCTGTCTTTCTAATTCATTCTTTTTCTCGCTCCCTCCCATCGCCTTTTGTCTTCACGATTGTCATTTGGTAAGATCGTTTTAACCTTTATCCTCCTTGCTTCTCCTCTTCTTTTATATATTTCTTTGTCCCTTGGTTTTCTTATTTTGTTATATTTCAGTTGGTCATCTTGCCTCCCTTGTTTCTTTTCTTTCTTTCTTTTTCGCATTCCTGTTTCGATATTAAGTTTAGATTCCACACCATGATTTGGAGACTTAATTGTATCTGCTCTCCTTTCTTTTTCTCCTTCCTTCGTTCTTTCTTTACTTTCATTTATTCTTTCCCTTTTCTTGCATTTTTTCCTTCTCCCAGACACTTTTGCAATTATTTTTTTTAGGTCTCCACACCATGATTTGGAGACGTACTTTTCAGTTTCACTTAATTTTCTCTTTCCTTCGTTCTTTCCTTACTTTCATTTATTCTTTCCTTTTCTTTCATTCTTTTCTTCTTCCAGACACTTTTCAGTTTCATGCAGGTATTTTTTTAGGTCTACACAGCATAATTTGGAGACGTGTATGTGCTCTCCTTTCTTTTTCTCCTTCCTTAGTTCTTTCTTTACTTTCATTTCTTTTCTTTTTTCATTCATTCCTTCATCCAAACACTTCTCAGTTTGTGCCATTTCTTTATTCTCGAATTCACTTCAGACTTGGTACAATTATTCCTTATCCAGTGTACACCCAGACACCTTTATTTATTGATTTGGGCCTTTTAAAGAGACACAGGAGGTCAAAGGTCAAACAGCACGGACAGATTTGGGGGATCTCATTTTATCCGTTTATTAATCATCATGGCAATTTACACGGAATTATAGCAGTGTACTCTGGCAGTGTGGAAAGGATTGTAATTTTCCTTGGCATTGTTGGTAGTCGTTTTAGTCTCGTCTTCCTCACTTCTGTCTGTCCTTATTTTCCTCCCTTCTGCTATCCTTATCTTCCTCCCTTCTTCTTCCCTTATCTTTCTCCCTTCTTCTTCCCTTATCTTTCTCCCTTCTTCCATCCGTCTTATCTTTTTCCCTTCTTCTATCCTTGTCCTTCTCCCTTCTATCCTTCTTATTTTTCTTCCTTCTATCTGTCCTTATCTTCCTTCCTTCTGCAATCCTTATCTTCCTCCCTTCTTCTTCCCTTATCTTTCTCCCTTCTTCTGTCCTTATCTTTCTCCCTTCTTCTCTCCTTATCTTTCTCCCTTCTTCTTTCCTTATCTTTCTCTCTTCTTCTCTCCTTATCTTCCTTCCTTCTTCTCTCCTTATCTTCCTTCCTTCTTCTATCCCAATCTTTCTCCTTTCCATCCTTCTTCCACCCTTCTTTATCTTTCTCCTGCTCCCTTCTTCTCTCCTTATCTCTCTCCCTTCTTCCCCTATCCATCACCCTCCCCTGCACATTTTTCGCCCAGTGTAAGAGTTCGCCATCTATAATTTTTCGGTTATTAATTTTCTATACCCCTTTTTCGTCGAGATGGACGCCTTCACGAATTTCACATAAATCATTCAGGGCTGGCAAGGTTCCCGGCAGGAGAATATTTTGAGAAACTGAGATAGATAGATAGATGGATAGATAGATAGATAGATAGATAGATGCTGTATAAAACTGACGCTACGTTTGGGTAAATATGGTCTAAGTAATTTTTTTTTTTTATCATATATTTTATCATATATTTTATCATATATTTATTTGGTGTCACTGTATACTCGTCCACACACACACACACACACACACACACAC
>JAGKTI010006765.1:27685-39522 GCA_018397915.1 Birgus latro | reverse complement strand
CGCAGAGAATATGGACCAACATGCAAGGGTGTGGTGTGGTGTGCTGTAGTGTGGTGTGGTGTGATCTAATGTGATATGGCGGGGCATTGCGTGGCGTGGCGTGGTGTGACGTAATGTGGTGTGGTGTGGATTGGTGTTATGTGCTGTGGCGTGGCGTGGTATGGTTTGGTGTGGTGTGGTGTTTTATGACGTCATGTGGTGTGCTTGGTGTGGTGTGGTGTTTTATGACGTCATGTGGTGTGCTGTGCTGTGCTGTGCTGGGCTGTGGCGTAATCCTGGCTCATGGTCCCTCCTGCCCCCTTCCCACTCACTGCTGCTTTCTCACGCCACACACAACACTATTAGGAAAACCCACGCTGATGCATTCCCAGTAAAAAGAGCAAAAGTAGAACTAAAATTAAATGCAGATTAATAAATATTTGACGTTATTCACACTGGCATGGCTGCTGATGGTACTAGCAATGAAGTGGCAGATCTCTGACCCTCTTTCAGTCCTGTGACCTCATTTGTGTTTGAGATAGCCTAAGTCTGCAGTCCACTTGGTTTACGTTTCAGATGATCTTGAGGCCACCACCACCACCATCACTACAACTATTACTGCTACTACTGCTATAACTAATTCTACTACTATTACTACTACTACTACTCTCAGGCATTTTATTTACCGTAGAAGAGACGCACAAACTGGAAAGGTTACGTGCAGCCTTCATCAGCTTCTTCTCCATTCAGGGGCTTTCCTAAACTGAATAAAATCGCCTGGTAGCAGCATAAATCAATTACAAAAAGATGTTACGGGATTCATTGGGATAATTCAATAACGCAGAACCTACAGGATTTTTTTTTTTTACGTGGTTAATATTTACCAGGTAGCTGCCATCGTCATTAGGATTCTGGGCACGAGTCATGGTCTGTGTGTGTGTGTGTGTGTGTGTGTGTGTGTGAGTGTGTGTGTGTGTGTGTGTGTGTGTGTGAGTGTGTGTGTGTGTGTGTACGTATCGCCATCCCTGTAAATATCACCACCCAGCATCGGACAAGACGTACACATGTATACAGTAATATTACCCTCCATGCTATAAGGCCTCACACCATCACTATATAGGTATATACAGTATGCATGACGTTCAGTAACTAGGTTTAATATTTCCTAATTCACTTTACACGAGGCCTGTGTGTGTGTGTGTAAACTGGACAGATAATATTCATTCGCTAGACCATGACGGGACAGGCTGACAGCTAACCCCTTCATTACGATGACGATTTCCTTCTCCCCCACCCGTTTCGCTAATGAGGGTGCTCTTTAAAGCTGGCTGAAAGTCGTATTGTGCTGCAATGGATAAAACGATCAGCAGGTTGTTTGTAACCCCTCTCAGTGCGAGAGATTTTCATTAAGTTGTATATTGTCGTTTGGAAGTCTTTGAAAAAGTCCCATCTCGATAGGCCTTATCTTCCATCCCTGCTTAGCTGCTTGCGACCTTCGGTGATTGCAACTACCAGAGGATGGTAGGGTCCTTATAAACAACAGTTTGTTGTTTGTTATGTAGGTACATAGTGTTTCGTAATAACAATAACAAAAGGTTCGGCAGATTAGTTTGGTGTTCTTGGGAAAATAAATTATTTTAATAAAGTGAGACATAACTTACAGAAGCGGAAGCTTGAAAATATAAGCAAAGGAGAAAGAGATTATGGAAAGTTATGAGGAGTGGAGGTGAAGAAAGGAAAGATAAACAGGAGATAAGAGCTTATTGTGAGGCTGGATATGTGGATTCAGTGCTGCCAGATCATAGACGGGAAGTACTTCGTTTTGCGTACGAATAATTGTGTCAGTAATACAACAAGCTAGTAAATATCGATTATACTCACAGATTGGAGAACTGTGACGGGAAATTGATGGACCTGTGTGCTCCCTGCTGCAGGTATTTTATACACAAAACTCTGAGTGAAGTTGTGCGGGTTGGTAACACCGAACCAAGCAACTTGGCAGATACAGACGCACTGCGGTTGCGCATCGCGTTTCTCGGTGTTGTGTTGCGGCGGTGTGTGGTGATAATATCAGTTTCTATCATCGTCATCAGATGCTGTATCTCGTCGTCCTCGACCTAAGCACGCCAACTAATCAACGTGTATCACATGTAATCCTGTATCCTAGGATAAACGGTAAGTCAAAAGTTTTCCTTGTTGGCATTCTCTTATTTTTATGACCTGAAATTTTAGGAAGTTTGCTTTGTAAAGCAAAGTCCGAAACCACAGATAAGCTAGACCATAGAAAAGTAATGAATGTATAGTGCGCTATATGGCAGAGTTTGAAGATAGATTTTTATCTGTTCGTGGGGTAATATTTGAGCAGCCAATAGTCCTCTAGACTTACGTTTTCCTTTGTAGTTGAACACAATGGTTCTGTTGAAAGTTAGTGGAAATGTACCGATTTGGACATAGCTTAGGCCATAGTAGTCACAAGCATTTAGGGTCAGCATGTGCTTTGGGACGGCCATGGATAATTTTATGGTTATGATTTTTGTGTGTGATTCAATCGATTTTTATTTATTTATTTTTTATTTTCAAGTTGCCCAAAATGGCGTGTGTTTACATTGCTAGACTGTTTACAGCCAGATCTCGTACATGGCGGCTGATAGTGCTTCCCAAAATTGTAAGTGAGATTTAGTTGTGGTTATGCATGATCTACAATGGTTCGAGGTTAGGTTGAAAGTTGCCTGGGTAGGTTAATGCCAAAATAGCTTGTATTCCACCTGCTTCGTTGATCAATTATAGGCATATTAAAAGTTATTAAGGAAAATAGTGCTTTATGAAGATGATTTTTACAGATTATTACACCTTTTTTATTACCCAAATTAACGGCTTTTAATGTATTTCGATGGATTTTGAGACTCAATTTTGTTGCAGATGTTTCATACCCTTACAAGGATTTGAAGTTGGATACAAAATATAGTCAAAACTGATCAGAATACGTTAAAAACCTACTGAAATAAAACCTAACCCATCATAACCAAACCAAACCTAACGTTGCCCTAATTGGAGGGGTTTGCCCCCCAGACCCCCTGGTGGCATTAACTAACCCATAATTAATGTAACCTTGAAAGTCACTCAGACCTTAAAAAGCAGCTCACCTTAGGGAGAAGGTTTAGGACCCTTCACCTGCATTGGCATCACTGGGGATGCAAGATATTGCTGGTGAAAGTCGTATGTCGCAATTGGATTAATTAATTAGCTACGGGATGATGCTGAAACCTTCAGCAAGATGCATTTGTAACAGAAATGCCATAGCGAAGACCCCTTTAATTTAGGGATATAATATCATAGAGAAGACTGAAATAACCAGTGGACGTAGATGCAATGAAGGAAAATTAAACCTGTAAAACTTGCCTGCTCTGATGAAAATCAGTATTGCAAATGACCAAACCACACAAGAATCTACCAGACAAAACAGATTTCATATCCAAAACCATTATTGGCAGCTTATGAAAATTTACCTTTTTTTTTCATTTTAAATAACTTTCAGAGTTATGGAACGTATGCCCCCATCCTAGGAATATGGGGTTTTGGGTGGAGGCAGTGTAATAACCAAACTGAAATATAACAAATTAATCACACTGTCCTTCCTGGCTGAGATTTGATCGCAGGCCCCCGCGCTTCATTGGCGCGCACGTTACCAGTGAGCCAAAGAGAGGATCCCCACTTTGCCTCTAAGCAACGCGGGCTTTTTTTTTTCATATACCCCATTCATTATTCTTTTCTCCCCTTGGTGATGTATTTGGTTGGTTTCAAACACACGTGGTAGCGTAGCGCATTGGAGGCCACCACTGGGGGTGCTGCGGACAACAGGGACAGCTTACCCCTGGGATGTAAGGCTTAAGATGCTGTCAACAACAACATCATTGCACTCAAGGCCTCACCTCACATCCCACACCATTGCCAACCAGTGTAATAACTGAACTGAAACTTAACAAATTAATCATATTGTCCTGGTCGATATTCGATGCACTTCATTGGCTCGCTCGTTACCACCGAGCCAAAGAGAGGATCCCTGCTTTGCCTCTAAGCAACGTGCTTTTATGTACCCCATTTCAGGAGCACGGTTGAAACACTTTGGTAAATTTGCAGTTTCATACAGTCCTTGTTCTGTTGATAAATGTAGGTCTTTAATGATTTTCATAGGTTGGATCATTTTTTGTGCATTCAGTAAAACCTCGATATAACGGACTTCAGTAGACCGGAATTCGCTTTTATCGGCCTCGAGGAGCTACCGGACTAAACCCCTATATATCGGAAAATGTCCGATATAGCCAGAAAGCAGTCTTGACTGCCTGACAACTTCAGCTATGTTCACCACAATAAGACAGGTAAAAGACATGTTTTTCAGTGCATAGTACAGTATTATTATACCATTTGATTAATGTAGTGAAGGTATAACACAGTACAATACTGCAATGGTGGTGAAAACTACCGATTCAATCCGGACTAATGTCTGATATATCGGAAAAAGTCTGGATTAGCAGGGGTAAGTCCGGATGTTGCTTTTATCGGAAAATCGCATATTTCGGACTGGCCTGAGCCCCAATTAGTCCGTTATAGTGAGGTCTTACTGTATTTCTGATAGAAATAACATGTTTTACTGTTCTTCCCCTCCCCCCATCAATAAGGGAGTCCTGTGGAAATGCTAGGTTATGGGTTGGGGAAATATGGCAGAATTGTGAATTTGTAACATATAGTGTATGAAGGTTAAAATTAGTTGAATTATATTAAGAAAAATATAGAAAAAACTTTGGTACCATACCTGACAGAGGAGGACCATCCCCTGGAACCCTCCCATGGTATTAACTATCCAGACAACCACTGAACCTAACCTTGAAAGCTTAGGGAGAATGTGCTGATTTTTGTGTCAGCCTCATCATCTTTCTCAAGGATAAGGACGCCCATATCATTGCTGGCATGTGCATCAGACTGCAGAAGGTAGAGTTTCTTCATTTACAGCACTGGGATGCTGTAGTTACATCTACCAAATGCTTTTCCTCCACCAGCACACATTGATACTTGTAGGACACTTCATCTTGCCAGACAAAACTCCATGTCAACAGAAAAAAAAGTCCAGGCTAGTTGTGTTGTTCAAGAAAGCTGAATTATTTTGTGAGGAATGGGAGCAGTCAACACAGGGACATGTTTGAAATGGCATGCTTGTGGGTCAGGTGTTAGGTCGGCTGAGATGGGAATCTGGGTTGACCTCAGTCCAGTCACTTTGGGTCCGTGATCAACTCTGATAGGCTAAAATAAATAAATAAATAAACTAACTTCATTATGGCAACATTGCAGCTCCTGGATTTCCTTGTTTAAACAGTACCATACTTTCAGAAAAGATCGAGAGACTTAGGTGGCAGCACCAATGGATCTCATAATTTTTGAGGACTGGTAAAGATTGTGCATCACAGTTGTAAATTATTTAGTTTTGGTTTGTTCATAAAGGTTCCAGCAACCTTGTGTGTGTCAGCATTGGTCACTTAATGGCAACTGTCCATGTTGCTGAATTTCTAGTAGCCTCTCTGTTCAGTCGCATATCCCCGTATCCCAGAGGTCACACTGTATGACCTAGACCCAAGTTTTTTTCAGTCTGTTTCTTGCAGCTCTACCCCCACTGTTCATGTCTCTAACCATTGCACCCAGATGTCATCCCCCATCCTCTCCAAATGCCCAGACCATCTAATCTACTCTTTTATCACATCAAGTTCCCTTCCTCCTCTCAACTCTTCATTCACAATCATTACCCTCTCAGACCTGTCATTCAGTGTCATCTTGTACAGTAGCTACATTCATCTCATCATTCTTATCTCCGTACCCAGTACCTATGAACATCCTCCTCCTCTATTGTCCAAGTCTCACTAAAGTACACTCTTGACACATGCAACATAAGGTACAAGGACCCCTTGGCACAGAGGGAGAGACCTCTCAGTGTCAGGGGAGGTAACTTCCTAAACTTTATCCAACCACTCCTTACCTTGCTACCAAGCTAGCACCGGCCCCACCTCCAGAACATATCTTGACCTCCAAATAACATGCCTCCTCCACACACTCAAAAGACTCTCCAGCAAAATTAATTCTTTCTTGCCACTCTTCTGTATGCCCTCCTTAAGGGATGCTATCACACTAGTGCCAGGAATGAGGTTTACCTGGGAAACGAGAGTAATCTTTGCTGAAGAGAGCAGCTCGGAACATGTTCCACTTGAATAAAACTCGGAAGGCGTCGATTGAGACTGTTGGGAATCCTGTCCCTGTAACCAGGTATATTGTTTACATTGAGGAGTAACATGTTTCATCGCTGCTGAGTTTGACCAAGTGTCTTCACTTGTTTGCTGGAGTACTGTACTGTATTTTGCTCAGTTAACAACTCACTTAGTAGCTACCATGTAAACTGCTTAGTGCATCACTCAGTAGAGTAAAACAGCCTGTACAGTACTGTTTGTATTCCCCCCCCCTTTTTACTCCTTCATCACTGATTAACTGTTGGATGTCAATGACGGAAACTTTTGCCATATCATGAGTTTAAAGGGGAATCATAAATTAGAATACTGTATAAGAAAAGAAGGTAACTGCTGTAGGTCTGTTGCTTCATGGTAGTTATCTCCTGCAGAGACAGAAATTGTATAGACAGCCGCTCGTATCAGCATTGTAATGGGGTGTATAAAAGCCCGCGTTGCCCAGAGGCAAAGGGGGAATCCTCTCTTTGGCTCAGTGGTTAATGTGCGCGCGATTCAAGCGCGGGAGCCTGAGTTCGAATCTCGGCCAGAACAGTGATTAATTTATTCAGTTTCATTTCAGTTATTACATTGGTCGGCAGTGGTGTGGGATGTGAGGTAAGGGCCATGAGGGTCATATGTCGTGTTGACAGCCTTGCATCCCGGTGGTGGCCTCCAGTGCTACGCTACCATGTGGGAGAGCGAACTGACCAAATTAATCACCAGGGGAAAAAAAGAGTGATGTAATGGGGTGTATAAAAAGCCCGCGTTGCCCAGAGGCAAAGGGGGGATCCTCTCTTTGGCTCAGTGGTTAACGTGCGCGCGATTCAAGCGCGGGGGCCTGAGTTCAAATCTCGGCCAGAACAGTGATTAATTTATTCAGTTTCATTTCAGTTATTACAGCATGACCTTCAGTTAAGTAGAGAGTGAGAAGAAGCATCTCAGCCATTTGAGCCACAAAGCACAGTGTACATGCGGGCCCTGTTAGATGAGTATCTGCTGCATGAGGAAACGATGATACGAGAATGGTTAATTTAGGCTGAAATTCAGTGATCTGAGCATGAAAATCTGATGTTGTCACAGGGGTTAGTTAACCTAACCCAGTTTTTCCCATAAGTTATGTACTCTGTCATACGAGTTTTCGTCGTCCTATTTTTCACTCCATTGTACGAGTTTTCACTATTCAAGCAGTCCACTATTATACAAGTTTTCACTGTCTGAGCAGTCTTCTATTATATGAGAGTTCACTATCCAAGCAGTCCTCCATTATACTGTATGAGTTTTCACAATCCGAGCAGTCTTCCATTAACATATCCTACTCGTAAAACATGACCTGCCTGTTGTGTCATTAGGTATATTACCGGGTTCCAGGGAACTTTCAGCTGGAGTGATTTTTTTGCCGAAAAACAAGGCATTGTTGTGGTAGCACTTTTACATATGGTACCATACTGCAATCAAAATATAGCCTTATTTTGCAGCCTGCCTCTGATACTACTACATATCTTATAGGCCTACAGCCACTGGGCAATTATCAGAACACTTCACAAATTGAAGTTATTCCCAAACCTTTGTGACATACTTCACATGGCCATACTCCTTCTGCTTTGGCAGTATAATACTGTACTTTACCTGCCCTAGATAGCTTTGCTTTTGTTTATTTACATGATGAAAATGTAACAGTCATTAAGAGGCATTTCAGAAGGATAGACTGTAAAACATCAATATAACAGACTTCAATAGACCCGAATTCGCTTTTATTGGACTCGAGGAGCTACCGGACTAAATTCTTATACAGTATATCGAAAAAAGTCCAGTAAAGCCAGAAGCAGTCCGGACTGCCTGAACACTTCAGCAATGTTCACCACAATAAGGTAAAGAAAAGACATGTTTATCAGTTTACAGTACAGTATTATTATATGTTTATATATTATACTGTATATACTATTTGATTAATGTAGTGAAGTTATAACACAGTACAGTACCACAGTGGTAGTCAAAACAGTTTAAAAACCGTTCATGCAATCTGGACTAATGTCTGATATATTGGAAAACGTCTGGATTAGCAGGGGGAAGTCCCGATGTCGCTTTTATCAGAAATTCGCATTTTTCGGAATGCTTTGGGCCCCAATTAGTACGTTATAGTGAGGTCTTACTGTACGAAAGAGAAAACCTCATAATTTGGTGAGATAATGTCATAAAACACACCAGATAATCTGAGGGGAGGGATGTTCAAAATTGTACTGTAATAATACTGTGTTTGCAATAGAAATGAAGGTGAAGATTAATGGAATCAATAATGAAAAGCATCTTAAACCTGACTGGTAGTGAGGCTGTGCTCCTCAGTCCCCAAGCACTTTTAACCACCTCACTCCATGCATTTTTTTTTTTTTTCTCCGATGTCTACCAGTGACCCTTTGGTGGTCTCGAACCTCTGACCCTTCGGTCAGAGTTCTCAAACCCACTGAGCCACTGCTGCTACAACCAGGTAGGTGACAGGAGAGTGCTACCTCTCCTGGCAAGGCAGCTTACAAGGGCGCTGCGTGAACTCACAACTCTTCAGTCTCGAGTCAAGCATTCTGTCACTGAGCCGCCATGCCCCCTATCCTTAAAAATACATAAATCTTATCTTATTATTTACCTAACTGGTGGGCAATGCCCATAGACCTCCAAACAGTTTTAACCACTTCACATATTCCTAACCTGAAAAATACACAAAATTTTATTGTTTTGAAATTCATAGTTGAGATGCTCCTCCTGATGTAGCTAAATGTCATTTGACCCAAAATTGATACCAGTACCTATAGTGCCTTTGGCAATGACAACTTGACCACATCGGTCTTACTTGTGATCCTTGATCGACTCATGCACCTCATCCCCTGCTTCAGTCTGATTAGTTGACCTATTTGCTTGCCCTCCTTCCACTTGCAGCCAACTGCCACTTGTCTGTTCATTTCTTCCCCTCCCCCAGTAAAGGTTGTATTAGTTTATTACAGTATAGTACTGTACTTGCAACACTTAATATTTATTTGTGGCAGTTATTTTTTATAGAAAAAAGCTGATTTTGAGATTACAACTGTCAAGAGGAAATAATCAAGATTCACAGGTTTTGTGAAAGCACTAATTGTCCACATTTTGATCCCGATAAAAGCAGAAGGGAAATTTAGGTCCTGCTAATAATTGTTTTTTCCAAGAAAACTAGGTTCATCTCATGGCTTTATGTGGTTCATGTGATATCTGCATTCATTGCCTTTGGAAATTACGTATGTTAGTAATGTGCCCCTATCTTCCAGCCTGTGGTGACCCATGGGGAATCAGGGATTTTTGAGAGGTAGAAATGGCAATAAACTGGTCATTTGCAAGATAAATAAACCTAGAAATTGCATTAGTCTCCCCAAAACTACAGAAAGATTGTAGTTTTTTATGAAACATGATGTAGCATAACCCAGCTTAACCTAATCTTACCTAACCAGATAGTCTAACCAAACTAACCCAACCAAGCATAACAGAGCCTACCCAGCACCACTCCAAAGTACCCTATTTCAACAATTACAACAAAAAAGTAATCACAGATGGTGTTTTCTTGACAGCCAAACCAGTATTCCCACAATTTCAAGCTTAAACTCAGCCAGGAAATCAAGACTGGCATACTTGTAGTCAAAGCACTTTCAGAATGTAGGCACAAATGTGAGAACCCAAGCATGAACCTTTACTGTATGGTGAAACTGGAGGTCAATGAAAGTGGCTGACACAGAACAGTATTTTAGTTAGTGATTGACTTAAGTCAAGCCTATGTCTGTGATGGGCTAGATAAAAAATGTCCCAACATGGTTCCAAGGGACATCACCATCAGACCTGAATATGGCATGTGAACATTGTAATGCAGGTAGCTCTTACATGCTTGTTATGAGTTCTGTATCTCCATTAAATTAATTTGTGATGGAATTGGTCTAGAAGGAAAGGTATTTGTATAGGTGAGCTGTAACTGTACAATACCCCTGAGAAGGCTGGATATATTATGCGCTGAACTAGGCATGCTGTATACCAAAAAGATAGTTAAACTTAACCTTTTGACCTGACCTGATGAACCAAACCTAACCTGGTGCAGTAACTGTAGAGAAGGCTTTTCAATAGACAATTGTTTTAAATTTTTTTTTTTTGAGGATGTGTCTGCTGTATTTTATTTTGACCAAATATGTTAAAATGCATAGTTTTGTTAACCCTAACTCTAATGTAAACAGCCTAGGTAGTTATATAAGCATCATTGCATAGTTTTATTTATGACAACCATTTTAGTTGTGGAAGTTTAGTTGCACAGCTGTAGTTATGGATAGTATGCAAACTTAACCTCACTGAAAATCACATACTGCACTTTTTTCTTATTCCATATTTGGTAAGTGTAGGACTGTAGTATGGTATATAAGCATCATTGCATTGCTTTATTTATGACAACCATTTTAGTTGTGGAAGTTTAGTTGCACAGCTGTAGTTATGGATAGTATGCAAACTTAACCTCACTGAAAATCATATTCTGCACTTTTTTCTTATTCCATATTTGCTAAGGGTAGGACTGTAGTATGGTAGACCCTCTCTCCATATACACATGCATCATATGAACAAATTTCATGTGCACCGTCTTCAAAAAATTGAATCAAGAATGTTATGTGTGTGGAAAAAGCATTTTAATTGCATGGCATGCTATTCATACCCCATCCCCGGCATTTGGAAATGTCTGCGTGCTAACTTTTTCCACTTTTGCAGGTACTCGTTTAAGCTTTTTTAATGTCACTGTCCTTTGTATGCCCTGCCTATGTTTGGTAGGCTGTGCACTTTGGCAGCATATCTGTAAAGTAGTTGGGGTCATAGAGGGGTTTCTGTAGGCAAATCAGGGTTTATCATGGTGAGTTTTTCATCCCTTTTCTCTTCCTTGAAATCTCTTAATGTCACATCATATGTCTCCTTTACATTGCTTCAGAAGGCTCTGCCTCTAGGAAGTATACTCTAGCTAGGGTCATAGAGGGTGCTTATTAGGCAAGTTGGGGTCAGACCAGAGGTTGTTGAACACATTTGATTTCTGTAATGGATTAAAGATCTTTGAATACTCTGAGCAGTTAGGTAACAACTAACCTGCACATACAGAAGGTCTACCATATATGGCTCACATAATTTGTTTAGGCCTAAACCTTCTGTGTAATAATTGCACATTTGACAATAAGATTGCATTACTGAAATCTTAATATAGCTAAATAAGTACATTACACTAGCCCTTCTCAGACCATGAATTTTTGATAAGTACAGTGATCCCTTAGTTATCACACACATGGTTTTAGTGGTTATTGTTATCACTGTTATATGAAAATATGCACTCGTGCTGTTGTCAGATACTGTTAATATAACTCAAAACCATCCTATACTACCCTGTACAGATCATACAGTAAAACCTCGATTTAGCAGACTAGTAGAGCAAAACCCTGTCCCTTATTGCCGAATGTCTGCTGTTATGCAAAATAATCCTTCCCCTCCCCCACCCAAACAAACACAAAACCCTACCCAAATAACTCTTAGTAATACCAGTGTATACAGTACATATATATATATATA
>JAGKTI010006765.1:0-21100 GCA_018397915.1 Birgus latro | reverse complement strand
GAGAGAGAGAGAGAGAGAGAGAGAGAGCATGGTGAAAATGTAGTAAAAGGAGAAAAGGTAACAGGGAAAGTGGGAGAAAGTGAGCAAGGAAAAAGGATGGGGTGAGAAAATTAAGAAAAAGGATGTTGAGAAAAAGGTAGAGAGGAGGAGAGAGGGGTGTAATTGAGAGAGAGAGAGAGAAGGAAAGAACGAGAGGTAAAAGGAATTAGGAAGAGGGATGGGATAAAAGAATTAGGAAAAAGAATGTAAGAAAAAAATGTAGAGAGAGAGAAGGAGAGCCGGGAGTAACTGAGAGAGGGAAAGAAGGAGAGGTGGAAGTAAATGCGTGAAGGAGAGAAGGGAAGGTGCTCAAGAGAATTTAGGAAAGGGGTGTTAAGAAAAAAGTAGAGGAGAAGTGGAAGAAATTGAGAGGAGGGAGGGAAGGAGAGAAGGAGAGGCAGAAGTAATTGAGAGGGAGGGAGGGAAGGAAAGAAGGAGAGGTGGGAGTAATTGAGAGGGAGAGGGGAGGAAACGAGAGGGGGTAGTAAGAATGAGAGAGAGGGAGGGAAGGATATGAGAGGTGAGGGGAGTGAGGAAGAGAGATAGGATGAGAAATGATGCTAAGAGAAAAGGAGAGGAGGGAATATTTGAAAGAAAGGGAAGGAAGTAAAGGTAGGAGTTATTGAGAGAGGAAAGAAGGAGAGGCAGGAGTGAATTGGACGGAAGAAGGAAAAGAAGCAGAGGTGAGAGTAATTTAAAAGAAATGAAGGAAGGAAAGAAGCAGAGGTGGGAGTAATTTAGAAGGAAGGAGGGAAGGAAAGAAGGAGGGGTGAAGGAAGAGAGTGGTCAACTTGCCTCCGGGCGGCTGTGAAATATAGCAGTATATCTCAGGCAGGCCAGAAAAACCAGGTATTGGCACCACCAGAATAGTCCTCCAGGAGAGGGAGAGAGAGAGAGAGAGAGAGAAGGGGGAGGGGAAGCTAAAGAGTGTAAAGAGGGAGAAGGAGGATGAGGATGAGGAGGATGACGGTAACACTGAGGGTTTGAATTACTGTGCTAAATATCATTATCTTGCCGGTATATAATCCAAGAGTTATTCCGACCATAAGACGGTTAATGGTATCAGTATTAACCATCAGGCTCTTATTACCCACTCTCAGCTGAATAAAATCGTCTGGCGTTACCTGAATATGAAGAGAAAACGAGAGGACTAATTGGGCTCTTTTTTGCAGTATATTGTCAAGGTAATCAAGTCATCCATTAATCAGACTCCCAAATAAATGACCCGAAGTATAGGGATAGCCTCGTTAAACTGTATCGTTTGGGGTTAATTGGCTGTAATTGGCATGAGTCACGTAATCGCTTTAAAAACTGAGGTGATTTGTCCTGGTTTTGTACTCTCTCTCTCTCTCTCTCTCTCTCTCTCTCTCTCTCCAGTGTATTTAAACTGCCACATAAAAAATCCCAAGAGTTTTACCAATACTTCTTGTTCCATTTTCTTTCTCGTACCTCAACTGTCCTATTATTATTTTTTTTTTTGACAAGGTAAATAGTCGTTCTTTGTGATCGTAAGTTTTGATGGAACTAATTTTATGTAATGTGACCTCACGCCGGCTTGAAGGGTGAAAAAGGTCAGGATGATGATGGTGGTGGTGGTGGTGGCAGTACAAGTAATGATGGTGATGATGGTAGTGGTGGTGGTGGTGGTAATGGTAATGATGATGATGATGATGGGTGGTGGTGGTAGTGGTGATGATGATAATGGTGGTGGTGTTGATGGTGATGTAATGATGATGATGATGATGGTAGTGGTTGTGGTGGTGGTGATGGAAGTGGTAATGATGATGATGATGAAAGTGGTGATGATGATGGTGGTGGCGGTGTGGTGATGATGATGTGATGGTAATGATGATATGGTAAATTTCCTACCTCATAACAAATGCAGGTGGGAAAAAGATGATGATGATGATCTGTAAATATGATAACTGTCTTACCTGACCCCAAATGCGAGTGGAAAAATGATGATGATAATGTAACTTTCTTTTTAATCCCTTCCGATCAAGGACATATTTTTAATCTTCTGTAACTCAAAGCAAATGTATACAGCATAGGATCCTTCACCTGTAGGGCGTGTAGCGATATTTGCATTAAGATATACAAGACGTCATCGTAGTGAAGGGGTTGAGAGAGAGAGAGAGAGAGAGTTCCTTATTATCCGTATTAACCTTTACAGAAGACTCGAGAACGTCCTTTTCCTATTATTCTTGCAGAGAGGGAGAGAGAGAGAGAGAGGTTCCTTATTATCCGTATTAACCTTTAAGTCCGAAGAAGTTCCTTTCATATTACCATCTCCAGACGACCGTAGGGCCCTTAGGAGATACGTAAGGAGCTGGGGAGGTAAGGTATAGCACTCATTAACCCCTTCAGTACTCCAGGTGCTCAGTAAATCGAAATAAAGCACGTAGTAGACTAAATAAAATGAAAAATAACACGTCAGATTAGTGAAAGCGCCAGCCTCTTGACCACAATGCCGCCCTTATCTTGGCTTCCTTCAGACGATTTAATAAAGCTTAAGATCTAGTGGATTAAAAGGGCTAATCGGGGCTATAATCTCACCCTTCTTGCCCGAAAAATCTCCCCCCTCCATCCCCCTCCCCAAAAAAAAGAAAAAAAAATCGCATAGAGGTAGCCTAATAATTTCCAGATTCCGGTGATGTATTTTCTTGTATATTTTTTTCTTTTTCTTGCTACAGCCAGACGATTTTCCTCATCTTAGACTAGACTCCAGTAGTGAAGGGGTTAATGAAGAGACTTACCCCTGATCGAAAGGTTGTGGAGTTAAGGAAAATCGTCCGAGGGTAGATTGTAGACCAGTAGAATAAAAAAAATATGCGTCGTGGGAAAGAAGTGGTAGAAGTAACTGGTCATCGGAGTGAATGGGTGAAAAATAAAGTGGGCATCGTAGTGAAGGGGTAAAAAATAAAGGGTCATCGTAGTGAAGGGGTAAAAAAAAAAATAAAGGCATCGTAGTGAAGGGGTAAAAAATAAAGTGGTGATCGTAGTGAAGGGGTACAAAATAATGTTGGCATCATAGTGAATTGTAAATATGGCCGTGTTAAGTGGCATGGTAAATGATACGTGTTGCCATGTTGTGTATTGTTATGCCTGGAGCCTCAGTTGGTTTCGTAATACCGCGTTTTCTCGTGTTTTTAATAACCTTTCACCCCGTGGCCATTTTTTTTCTCTCTCTTGTAAAAAAAAAAATGCTTAGGAATATGTGTAAGGAATTGCGCCATGCCAGTAAGGAATGTGTGTGTGTGTGTGTGTGTGTGTGACCATAATGTTTTGAAGTCTGCCCGTTTCTCAGTATGCGCTAGTGCAGACAAGATATCTTTAGTATTATTAATTTTTCAGACGATTTTATTTTGCATACGATTGATCTTGCGAAGTGGGGGAAGGGTTAGATGCAGCTTTCATTAACTTTTTATTACTAGAGGGGTTTCCAGAGATGAATAAAATCGTCTGGAGGTAGCAGGAACAAGATACAAAATGAGTTATCGTAGGGAAAGGGTTTTAATACTCTTTTCTTCTGCTATATTATGCTTTGCTAAGGACTCGACTCAGCTGTGTTGGCGCTGTGCTATTCTCTGTGGTGGGGTGCGTTGTTTAGCACGAAAGCTGTCGTGAATTATGCAGTGTTTTGCCTCGCTTAATATTTCACGGCATGCAGGGGCCTTGACTTTGGCTGCTGCGGTGGGTTTTACTGCGCCCTTGGGTGTCCTACAGGCGAAAGTGGGAGGTGGTGGTCAGTTAATGGGTGGCGTGGTCTGCAGTTTGAAAGGACGTGGTTTCGATACCGGACTAGGACAGGGAACAGTCTTATTTAAATTTCCTTACAGCAGACTTTACTGATCTGCAAAACCTACCATTATCATAAAAACCCATACTAATACCATCACACTAGTCTTGAGTGAAACAACCCTGACATGTTTTCAGTATGGACCGTGGGTAATAGCGCCGATGTGGGGACATGTGAAGGTGTGTGGCATGTGGTAGGGTTGCTGGTCACTCAGAGAACGTGCTGTACGATTTGACCACAGGCGGATTAAAAAAAAAAAATAATAATGATGCCGACAGTGCTATAAAGATGCGATGTGTGAGTCTTGAATGCTAGGGGCCGGAAAAGGGTAGAATGTTGTTATTGAGCGCCATTATGTGGAGCGAAGTTGTCTGACAGAATGAGAAATGACTGTAGGAGATAGGTGTGGAAGCAGACTTATAATGGAAAAGGCAGACCAGGGAGTGTGGAAGCGGTGTGGCTATATGCGGAGAATTTGTGGTGAGAATCTGGTGAAGTGCGGCGATCAGAAGTGGAGGGAATGAGAGGAAGGTGGAGGCCAAGGAAAAAATGGGGAATATTATTGCGAAAATGATCTGGAGGATGTTTTCTGTTGTATTCGAACTTCACCCCGCTGTATCAGGTATAAAAAGAATTCAGAGGCCTTGAGTTTGAGTGCTGCATTGGGACTTTTACTGTGTTCTTGCGTGTCTTAAGGATTTTGGGTTCAACTATGGGTCCTGCAGGATATTCGTAGATCTTCTGTGGGTTTGGAGATCTAGTGTGGGTCATAAGTTGTTTTCTGAGTTGGGGATTTCTGTGGGTGTTAAATTGAGTTCTTGGGTAATATGTGGGTTGTATTGTAAGGCCTCTATAATGTTCTTTGATCTCCTGTGGGGTGTGGGTTCTGTCTTGAATGTTATGGTATTTTCCTGGTGTCTTTGGGGTGTGGGCTTGATGTGGGTGGTATAGTAAGTTCTTGGACCTCCTGTGGGCTTAAGAATCTGGTGTGGATCAGGAACTGCATTGGGGTTTTCCTTTACTTGTGTATTTATTATTTATTTTTATTTTCTTTGCACAAGGCCGTTCCCCAGAGCCAAGGGAGTGAGTTGAGCACCTGTATCCTTGTGTCTGCATAGTAAAGCGCCGCTCTGCCGGCATTGGTGTGTGTGTGTGTGTGTGTGTGTGTGTGTGAGGAAAGGGAGAGACAGGTGTTGCCGGCAGCTGTGAAACACCTGTGTGTGTGTGTGTGTTTGTGTGCGTGTGCGTGTGTGTTCAGAGTAATATGTAGTATAATATGTTTGACTGTACAGCAGTACATTACCAGTGTGTGTGTGTAAACATGTGGTGGATTGTTTGGGATTATTTGCTGAAAAGAAGGAACCAAAGGGTGGAAGCCCACAAAATCAAGCCTTCCAAATTAAAGGAAACGCGAGACAGAAATATGATCCTGGCGAGACGCCTAAACACAGTGGAATTAAAAACTGGAGGTCGTAGGCAAGAGAAAAAAGTGAAGGAGTAATAGGGTCCGTCACTTATGTTTTATTTTTATTTGTTTTTCTTACGGTCAGATACATAAGTTCGTTCGCCTCCCCTGCCTCTTTCTCATCGCCAGAGTTGTAGATGCGTGAATGAGACTCCTAAAATCACCCACAGATGATCGATAATTTCCACCTTAGTCCACTGCGTAGTTTATAAGCGTCCTTGAGTCCAGTGTTGAAATGGAGGACAGAGAAGGGAATGAACTTTAATATTTACGTAGAGCGAGAATGCTGTTATTTGATTGAATTGTATTTAACTGTATTACGGTGAGGTCTTTAACGTTTATTCTTGCATTTTCTGATGGTTTTACCCTGGTTTAATATCTCGTTCTGAAGTGGTTAATGAAGGCTGTTTCTAATCCCTCCAGTTTGAAATGTCTCTCAAGCTGAATAAAGTGATCTGAAGGTAGCATGAAATGAAAGCCACATCATCGGAGTGAAGTAGTTAACCCTTTCACTCCGAGGATGTCCCTTTCAGTCTTCTTCCTACTAACAAGCCGTTTAATTCGTCTATGGAACTATCAAGTGAAACGGGTAAATTTCTAACCCCTCCATTTCGAAACACTCCCTCTCCACCCTCCAGCTGAATAAAAGCCTTAAAAATACGTCATCAGATAGTGTTGAAAGTCGTGGCGAAAAAGAAGTTAAAAATAAACATTGAGGAAATAAACACGAAATAGTTACCTTTCTCATCCCTTGTGTTCTTGACTCTTCCTCACCTTATTCATAGATGGGAAGAAGAGGTCTGGATGCTAATGCTGATGCTGCTGATGAATTAGTGACTTAATATGATATGTTGTTAATGATGTAAGATATACCGAACAGTGCAGTATTTCAAAGTCCTCGTCAGTTTTCAGAATATTAAACGAGATGTTCAGTATGATGCTTTTTTTTTTTTTTCGTTGGTTTATGGTCAACAGAAGAGCCGATGAGAGGGCAGAAGTTTAACCGTTTTAGTCCCATGACAAGGTTTTATATATTTCTGTCAAAAATTGTTTTATTCTTGTTACCACCAAGTGATCTTATCTTAAATGTCTCTGCTAGTAAAGGTGTCAGTAAAGGCTATAGCTAACCCCTAAAGTCTGTCCTGGGGCGAACAGAATAAAGATGAGAAAGCAGGAAGCAAGTAAAACATGTGGACTCAAGGAAATATATATACATTATGTGGACTGAAGGGAACATCGAGAAAGCAGGAAGTCTTTTTAATATATACAGTACATGTGGATTGAAGGGGTGAAGGAGCGCTACTGTTGATGGTTTAGGGTAAGAGGGTGGTTTGTATAGGGTACAGAATAGGCAGAAAGGAAAGAGGGAACGGAATCCTTATATGTAACTCTCTCTCTCTCTCTCTCTCTCTCTCTCTCTCTCTCTCTCTCTCTCGTTCTACCAATAAGAATACAGTATAAGAAATTTCACCGGATTGAGGGGCAGTTAAGTAACCGATTCCTTGTCAGTGTGTTTTTATTTTCATACAGCTATACTCTCATTACTCTAACGATCTAAAATTGACATCTCTCCATTTGGAATCACTGGAATATGATGCTGGTCACGAAGGAGTGCTGTGGAAAGGATGTAGAGTCAGCGATACTCGACCTAAAATTATCATCTCTCCATGTATGTTCATTTGTAGTAGATTAATATAGATGACGATGCTGGTCACGAAAAAAGTGCTGTGGAAAGGATGTAGAGCCGTAGAGTGCGGTAGTTTTGTCTCTACCATGGAGCTGCGTGAAATAAGCTGCAAAAGAGTAAGCTGAGGTGAAACAAATGCCATATACTTCCCATCCAGATCAGACTGAATATTAAAGTCGAAGAATACGAGCAGAGGGGAAAATAAAATGACTCCCGATAATAAATGACATACGGAGATTTGCTTATCGTAAAAATTAATCAGAATCGCGTACAAGGTGGTCCATATATAACTCTTCCCTTCCACTCCGTCGGGCATTCTTGTGTGTTGTAGAGATGGCAAAGTGCTATCAGTCTACCGTTCATCATTTATAAGCATTTCCGTCCTCCACTGCCACACCCACGCCCACATCAGCAGAATGAGCTGTCCCCGAACACAAGAGGTGCTGCCAGGTGTTTGTAGTGTAGCGCTATTTATGAACCTGCCTATAAATACGAACCCTAAGATTACAAATTGTGAGGGTAGTATGGAAATGAACCTTGAGTCCAGTGGCGTATTTTTGTATTCCGAATTTTAGATGTTAGATATACGGTCCACTGAGTCCGGTATACGATGGTCCAGCTTATGTGTACCGTCCATGGACCCCCTGTATACGATGGACCAGGTTAGATATACCGTCCATGAACCCCTGAAATACGATGGTCTTTTCCTGTGCTGAGTAAAATTGTCTAGAAGCAGCAAGATTCGGATTTTAAGTCAGCGGATGGAAGGGGTTAAGCAGTAGTGTCGATTCGGTTTGTGGTGGTGTGCAGGTTACAGAACTGTTTGTGACTACAGGAGTTTGTATGGGAAAGGGTGAATACAGGAGGGTGGGTGTTTAGCCTGTAAGTGTGGATTGAGCATAATGGGTCTGTTTGTAAGGGAGATGCGTGTGTGTGTGTGTCTCTGTGTATCTGGCTGTGTATGTTAACTGTGTGCTTTGTCTCTGTGTATGTTCCTGTGTGATTGTGAATATCGCTTCGAATGACGAGCCATTGCATATGTGGGACGAGTGAATTTGTATGTAGATGTATATTTGTTCACCGCTGTGGACATAGGGAGGAAGTGCTATATATTCAACCATGTGTGTGTGTGTGTGTGTGTGTGTGTGTGTGTGTGTGTGTGTGTGTGTGTGTGTGTGCACAGTGCGGTGTGGCGGGTTCTCAGCTGCTGACTGCTGCGGCACTTTCCTTCTCCCTCTCAAATTTTATCCCGAGAACGAAACTGTGTGGAAGCTGAAGTAAAGTGTGAGGTGGATGGGTTAAGTTGCAGCACTGCGGTAATAACCGGTTTATGAAATTTCAGTAATTGCCAGTAGGTACTTTACACATTGCACATTTTATAACTTGAATTTTAATGTAATTTTAACAAAACGTTGAACGGCATCGGAGGCTGAACTTACGTAAATGAAATTTGGTGCAACATTTGTCGTGCAGAGGTGCGTTGCAACCCCGGGCCGCTGGAGGCCGGTTTGTGCATGGAGGAAAATTTACTTTCGATAACATGCGCTTTGCATACATGAGTTCTGGGTTGTAATAACGTCTGGTGACTTAGTATATTGTTATAGAGTTGGTGAGGAAGTGGAGTTTTAGGTGAATGCTGAGAACTGGAATGGTTGGGGAGGCGCCTGGTTGCCAGAAGAGTGTTCTAGACTCGCCCGTTTTTACATACCATCAGAGAGAACGGTGCACCACAAGAGTGTTTTTGTCTTTTTGCCCCTTCTCGGGATTTTGCGAGCAGTGAACGTGTGAATGTGAACGTTCAGGAGGGCTGAATAATATACTGTAGTCCATGGTGGGTGCTCTAGGGGGGTCCAGACACATTCACAGAAAACGGGCACTCCGGAGCGGACTGAATCGATCGCGGTCGCGCCATATTGTGGAGCAAGTGAATATCTGTGCATTACTGGCGAGTGTGAGGGTGTGGGTGGGTGTGTCTGCGAGTCTCGTGTCGGATGTGTACCGAGCATCAGTGACACCCAGTCTCTCCACTACTCAGTGTGTATTCTGAAGCCAGAGAGCATCGTCTCTGACTAGCAGAAAGCTTGCGCTCTACCCCAGATAAAGGTAAGACATGTTACAAATGCTCCTGTCACCCTCTTGCCTCCTCCCCTGCACTGCGGTGGTCGCTGGCCGTCGGACTCCTGCCCTCATTTACTTTTCATTTTGCAGATTCTCATGCTTTGGACATAGTCAGACAACAGAATTAGGCGAAATACAACAAATGAATAGCAGCAGAACAGAATTTCAAGCCATTTTATGTGAGTGGCACTAAACATGGCAGTGAGGACAAGGGAAACGTTGAGGTAATGTCTTAGTGGATGGCGGTGTGGTGGTGGAGTGTGAGAGAACCTAGTCTTGCCCCGGTGCAGCTTTGCCATTATCACCGCCACACTTCCTGTCTGATAACACACATTCACACTCACACCACCCGCCTTCATTTTTGACGTTAACAATTTTTCCCTGTGATGGTATTTGTTCGTCCACCGAGTGCCAGGTAGCCTAAGCAGTAACCCCTCGAGTATGATGTCTTTTTCAGATGATTCATGCTATCTCAACACCTGTATGTTAATTCCAGGAGAGACCTTTCGTGCTGGAGGAGCGAGATTGCCTTCATTCAATCCTTCATTACTGTGGTGTTCTTTGTTTAGTAGTTTGGTAGTAGTAAGAATATGACGTCCTCAGACTGAAAGGGTCCAGTATAGAAATTTTGGTGGACTAATTTTCAGCCTTTTTTTTTTTTTTTTCTCCAGTGTTCTCCCTTTCAGAGGATCCATTCTGTGCTACGGTTGCCTAGGTTACGTAAATGTCTGTGTCTTTAATTTCGTGATAGTTCAGTGACTAATCTAGATAATTTGACAGGTGGGTAAGGTTTGATGTGATATGGGTTGGCGTGTGCGTGTTACAGGGTTGTTCTGACCTGTGGAAGATCCCTAACCCCTTTCAGGTCAGTGGGTGGTCAGGTGAGGTCAGGAGGAGGGATTTGATTAGTTACCAAGGAAAATCACTGTTGTCTGTCATAACTAAGGCCTATTTATACAGCCACGATTTAGTATTCAAATTGTGTGTGTGCCCCATTTTCGTCAGGTAGAAAAAAAAAGTATAGAGGTGAGGATATGACGCTTCTACCTTTGTATCTGGTCAAGTATTGGTAGTGTGTGATGTGACTTGCTTACTTACACTTTATGTTACTTTTGTCAGGGTTTGTATCAGTGGAATTGTTAGGTTTTGCTGCCATCATTGCACTCGGATTTTTTTCTCAAGCTGTAGGCTACTTTATCCAGGTGAGGAAAATCAGGCATTCCTAGGGGTTAATCTATCAATCCCCTGGTCATTAGAATCCCCCTCAGATGGTCATAATCGTCATGTGGTAGCCAGAGTTGTTGATGTTCCTCCAGACTTATTTGAAAGGTGAACCCGGTGAACTGCAGGCTTAAATTGCCCTTCTGCAGCTCAGCATCCTCCTTGCGGGGTATAGAGAAGCAGTTGAAGTAGCGTCCTTTAGAGGTAAAAGGTAAATTGGTGTACTGGTATTTGACGATGTGATGTAGGCAGGTTTGGGTAATGCATTGGTCACGTTGGTAGGGCTGGTATCTGGTATGGTCTGGTGTAAGTAATGGACCCTTGATTTAGTAGCCCCTTCCACCCGATAACGTCTTCCTGCAGTTTATTCTTACTCCTTCCTGACGATTTTATTCACGTTAAAGAGAGCCCCGGGTGGTGAAGGGGTTAATGAGGGTCGTAATCAACAAGTCCTAAGCTGAATAGAATCGTCCGGTATCAGCAAGAGAAAAAAATGTAATAAAAATTAAATAGATCTCCGTGTTGGGGTGGTGAACTGGTATAGGTGGTGTTATTGCGCAGTAGACTCAGGCCCGGTGTTGCGGTGTTGCTGGGTTTGGTGTGCGGCTTTATTGGTTCTCACACGTAATAATAGTTCGTCCACTTTAACTTGGAGCAGATTTTCGTCCTATTGCAGCTTATTTCCGGTGGCTCACTGATAGAATAAAGGCAATACTGCGACTCCACATCCTTGCAATAGCGTTTCTTCGTGACTAGCACCCTATCCTAATGTTAATCTCTTGTTTCAGCTCACTAACAGAATAAAGCATTACCACGACTTTCTTTCCATAGCACTTCCTCGTTACTAGCACCATAATCTGATGTTAATATCTTTTTTACATCTCAGTAGCAGGATAAGACAGCACCACGGTTCCACATCCTTTCCATAGCACTTTTTCGTGAATAGCACCCTATTCTGGTGTTAATCACTTTTACAGCTTATTCAAGATGGAGAGATGGTAAGTTGTGGACCAAGTTAGACTGAACAGAGTTTAGGGGACTTTTATAATGGTTACAGTTGTCTTCACCTGGTATAGTTGGTATATTTGATGTACGGTGCTAGTGTGTGGTATGACTGGTATAACACCTTGGCGTCCTGTTAGTTTTATCCTTCTTGCTACCAGACGATTTTAGTCAGCTAGTGAAAGGCCTCGTGTTGAAGGGGTTTGTTAAGGTTGTATCTTACTTCCACTTCAAAGAAATTTAGCCTGAGCTGAGTACAATCGTCTGGCGGTGAACTAATAAGAATCATGGGGCTGAAGAGGTTAAATGCCATGGCTTTACTGATACTGTACACTTGCGTAATTGATCACTGGAGAAAATCGATGCTGTATTATGCTGTTTTTACTCCAACTTGGCCCCCCAGATTATTGGCCTTTACAGCATATTTCATGTAGCTTAGTGACAGAGAGACTATACTATGGCTTTCACAGCACTTCTTTATGACTAGTATCCTATTCTAGTGTTAAGTATTGTTACAGCTCAGCATTCAGAGTGGAAAGATGGCAGTTTTGAGTAAAATGGGTATAGTGAACGAGTGTGAAACTGCCAATGCGGGGGAAGACTAGTACTGTATTCTATTCTAATGTTAAAAGGTTAAGTGGAAAGATGACAGTTTTAGGCCAGGTTAAGAGTAAATTGAGCATAGTGATCGAGAGTGAGTGCCAGTGCTGGGGGTCTGGTAACTTTTGCCTGTAGTGGCCCTATAATTATATGTACAGTCGGCGTCAATAGTCCTTTCGCCTTTCCTGCTTTTCTCACTATGTGGTTTGTAAATCAGTGTGTCAAATCCGATGCAGAATACTGGGTATGTGACGAAATAGAGTCATCATTGTCGGTTGATTCGGATTTAGCACACTGATCTCCAAAGTCCATGGTGAAGAAAGCAGGAGAGGGGAGAGGACTTTTGATGGCTGCTGTACAGTATTTACATAACCTGCGATTTCGGGTCGTATTCTAAGTGACTGAATTTCGTAACGCCTTTTCTCTAGCGATTTATCATGCCCATTACATCTCCGTATCTTCCTGGGTTTATTGGCTCAACGACACTGCCGATTAAATTATATAAATGACACGTAAGAGAATGTTAAGGTATAATGTGCAAAATAAATCACTGAGGAATAAGTGCTAAGAACCTTTCTATCTCACCTAGAATATAATATCCAAGATAAACCACTAAGGAATATGTGCTGAGAAGCCTCCTATCTCACCTAGAATACGGCCCTGAAGTTGAAGTTGCTGTTAGAACGTGTACATATGGAGTAATGGAGTCAAAGCTCTTCCATTCTTTATTTATAGCTGACTGATCTATCGGTACTTGAGAATACAACGTAATACCATATGTGTCGCCTCCAGAGTCACATATTAAGTCGCATATTAACACTCAAGGCATTAACGATGTGCTATTCACCTCTTCCAGTGTCGTGTAAGTTGTTCCGGTACTGTTGTTCATGTTAACCTCGAGATCAATCCCCTACCATGATTATAATATTGCGGTAAACGGCCATCTTTACTTCATGATGTTGTTGTGTTTTAGCTGCGGTTTACAGGTAATGGGTGTCGGGTATATTTGTTAAAAGGTGTACTGGTTTGGCGACGTAATGGTGTGCTGTGCGGTGTACCTTTGTACTGGTGACTGCCGTATTGATTTTCTGATGCGCTAGAAGCCTGTTGTAAGTTGGTGCGCTGGTGTACAGGCAGGGTGGTATAGCGGTGTAATGGTGTGGTGGTGCAGTGGTGTAGTGGGGCAGGTGAGGTAAGTGAGTCGGTGTGGTGGGAGAGGAGCGGCCTACTTGCCTATTGATTATAATAAGGCAGTTTGGTGGCAGCCGCTCACTGCCGCCTCCACTGCCCCGGCTTGCCTCCCACTCCGCCCCACCAGCCCCACCATTACAGCCACTCACATCCGCACCATCACCACTACCACCACTCACACCATCACTAACACCACTCACACCCACACCATCACTACCACCACTCACATCCGCACCATCACCACTACCACCACTCACACCCACACCATCACTAACACCACTCACACCCACACCATCACTACNCACCAGACTCACACACATCATCACATATTCACATATTCACAACACTCACATGGACATCAACACGACATTCACGCATCCACAGCCACCATATTCTACCGCAACCACCACCTCACACTTTCACAACCACCACGGCACACACACACACATTACACTTGCTTCACCATCACCACCACCACACTTAAAACCACGATCACACACCACCACCAACCGTACACTAACACCACCACACACTCCCACACAAATATACATCCACACTGCCAGCACCCCACTCACACCACCTTCACCACACTCAAACCACCACCACCACTACACCCATTCCACCACCACCGAAGTCAGCAAGCACCACCACCACCACACTCAGCCATTATTACCACCACACTCAACCATTATTACCACCACACTCAGCCAGCACCGTCACACTCACACCCACACAGCCACCACTCACAGTCACACCCACAGAACCACCACAGTCACATCCATAGAACCACCACAGTCACACCCACACACACCACTAAATCACCACCACCACGCTTACACCTAAACGCCACCACACGTAACACCTACATCCCACCACACACTCACACTACCATCACACTCACACAACCCTTCACCAACACTGCGACACCTCACTCACACCACCACTATACCTATTCCCACCACGACCACCACCATTATACCCATTTCCACCACCACCATTAGGCTGGTCAGGCTCGAGATCCATCTGCATGTTATTCCTTAATTACGTCAGCGACTATTTCCATACTTGAATATTTAGTGGTTGCTGCTGGATATTTTATTAGTATTGGCCGAAGCTTACTAAGGTTAGCGTGCCGGGCTTAGAATTCGAGGCTCATGCTATTCCTCGACCCAGTTCTCAGAGCAGCCATTTTCCTATACCAGGGGAACTTAGAGGCTTCGTAAGGTCGGGATGCAGGGTTTCGAGCATCATGTTACGAAGCTTGGGATGTAGGGTTCCGCGCATCACGTTACGAAGCTTCATAAGATTCGTATGTATTGTTTCAAGGACCGTGTTAAAAAGCTTCATATGGTTCGGATGTCCTGTTTCGAGGACCATGTTAAGCTTTACAAGGTTTGGATGCCCTGTTTCGAGGACCATGGTAAGCTTCATGAGGTCCGGATGCCCTGTTTCGAGGATTGTGTTATAAGGTGCGGATGCCCTGTTTTGAGGATCATATTAAGCTTCATAAGGTTCGGATGCCCTGTTTTGAGGATCATATTAAGCTTCATAAGGTTCGGATGCCTTGTTTCAAAGACCATGTTAAAATGCTTCATAAGGGTTGGATGCCCTGTTTTGAGGACCATAATGAGCTTCATGTAGTTCTGATGCCCTGTTCCGAGAACCATGTTGAGCTTCATAAGGTTGGATCCCCTGTTTCGAGGACCATGTTAAGCATCATGAGGTTCAGATGCTCTGTTTCGAGGACCATGTTAAGCTTCATAAGGTTCGGATACCATTTCGAGAACCATGTTAAGCTTCATAAGGTTCAGATGCCCTGTTTCGAGGACCTTGTTAAGTTTCATAAGGTTCAGATACCGTTTCGAGAACCATGTTAAGCTTCATAAGGTTCAGATGCTCTGTTTCGAGGACCACGTTATTCCTTCCCGTAATTTCACCGAGCGAGCATTTCCTATACTGATGGAGCAGTCGCGGCTGGCAGGTGCAGCCATCAGTAAATAATATATTGACACCTGTGCTGGCGCGCGGGGTCTTCTCCCACCTTTAAGCCGGTTTACAGTCATTACTGCCAAAAATACAGTCTGACCCACTTACATTTTCGGTGTGAGGCAATGCGGTACCAGCACAAAGGCCCACCAGGACTGCACATGTCGGCGTTGTTGGATATTTTTTACCCTTGTCTGGGATGTTATGAGCTGAATACGGTTGTTCGTTGATAGTTGGAATGAAATATTAAGTTCTTCATTTACGGCCAGAATGTGAAGTATTTTTTTTTTTTTTTTAAATACATTCCTGGTGCCTTATATTTCTGGTCTGCCTAGCAAAGTCGTCTTTTGCTAGCCGAAATAAAATGAAAGTCAGAGGGTTGAAAATATGATTGTTGAATTTTGACCAACCTTTCATTATGGATAACTGTAAGTGACTACAGTTCATAATAGACCACACGTTGTTAAATGGCCGTACCGACTGAATATACATAATGAGTCTAGTTAGGGTACCGTCCTTCAGAGCCGCCGCTCATTACAACTACTGTACATTGGCACTAATTGCTTGCTTCCACATGCAAACTGACCACAAACACACCAACAACGGACTTGCTGACTGCGCAGTTGAAATGAATATGCTGGGTTTTTATTTGACAGTGCCAAATATTTAAATGAGAGAAACGTACCGCAATATTGAAATTATATATTGCAAATGATCCAGAAGTTTCGGGACGACTGAGATCGTCCTCATATTTATTTATTTTTATAATTTCACGTGAAGTACCGCATGTCACGAAGCTTGTTAGATAGCGGTGAACATTTAGGCACTGCTGATGTGAAGGGGATGCGCATTGAGACCACTTACTGCGCAGTTTCATTCAATCCGGTGATGTCTTTAGCTTTTTATTTTTGCTGTCTCAGGACGATTTGATGTATTGAGAGTTACCGACTGGAATATACCACAAGCAACCAATATTTGACATTCTTATGAAAGGAGACTGATACTGCACCTTCACCTACACTACACCCTCACCCTTACGCAACACCCCAACCATGACACTACACCCTCATCCACACAACACCCTAACCCATACCCACCCACTCACTACACCTTCGCCCTCACACTACACTCTCACCCTCCACCCACATCCACACACTACACCTTCACCCTCACACACTTTCGTCCTCACACTGCACCCTCACCCACACACTACACCTTTACGCTCAGACCACACCCCCACCCTAACATTACACCCTCAACCTCACGTAACACCCTCACCCTAACAGCACGTTTTCATCCTTATGTTTGCGTTTGTAATTCATCCATCACGCGGGACGGCCGAAATTAAACACACGATAAAAACCCCACTCCAGACTCAAAACATTCTTCCAATTTTCTTTCGCCCGGCGCGGCTTGTAAACACAGACGTAACAGGGATGTAAAAAATAAATTACGAGAAGTTGTTGTCAGGTTTGTGGCGGCGACGTAGGGGCCAGTTTACAGGTCCGCCCGCTGTTTTTTCAACCTTGTATTTTTCCCCACTCTTCCTCGAGTTTTTCCACCGTCCCCTCCCCCTTTTTTTTCATTATTTCTCCCCCCTCTTGCACTTTTTACCTGTGTAGTGAATTACCTGGGATATGAGTGAGACGTTTGCTTAATTACCTGTTCTTGTTGGTCTTGGAAAGAGTTCTGAAGTATTTCATTGCCACCCCCATACCGACAGTGTCCATTTTCACAGGATCTGTTGCCCCCTCCATGCACCATTACCCACCTTCATCCCAGCTCATTCTTCTCCACCCAGTCCACCCTTTTTTCCACTCTCACCCCACCATACCCCACTTCGAACTTCTGGACAAAGTCATGAATTAACCATCGTCTCGCCCGTACCCCAAACATACTGTACTGCGGCTGTCTTCACATGTGGTCTTACATCCACCTTTCCTCATCACCATCCCATCCATCCCCCTCCTCACAGACACATACATAGAATTTGTGGAGAAAGTTTTGAGTTTTGCCATAGTCACGCCCATGCCGGGAAACGTGTGTCCTTCTTAGCAGGGTATATTGTCCTCGCTCTGCCCCACCCTCAACCACCATCTCAGCCGCTCCCTCCCACTCTTCCCCACCCACCCCACATATCTCCAGCTCCCACCTCAAACTTTGGACACCTTCTCTCTGGCAACGTCTCGCATCCCCTCGTACGACACTTATGTTCAACGGGTGTACTCGCGTCAGAATCATAAATAATTTTGACTGTAGCTTTCCTGATGGCTGTGGTGGCTTGACGCAGGGTACGCGGTGGACGAGCCCACTTTTTCCTCCCAGCGTATGTTCCCAGGCTTCAACAGGGGGCTGGAGGCTGTCCTTCCTGAGTGATAGATGGCTGGGTGCGGTGGGAAATAATGAAACCATGTAAATGCGGAATATATAGGAGCCTGGGTGCGGGGAGAAAGGAATGAGTGGTGTTAAAAGGAAAGTAAAGGATAGAATTTCTGAGCTTGTGTAATTGTGACTTTGTTGTGTAGTAGAGGAATAGAGTGAGTTCATTTCAGACACAGATTTTCCTGTAAAGTTAGTTGCATAAAATCGTCTGGTGATAGGATAAATAGCAAAAAAAAAAAAAAAAGTGTGAATAGCATGTACTGAGATAAGTTAGGGGGGAAAATATAGTGTGAACAGGATTTAATGGGATTAGGTATGATACAGCCTGCTGGTGTATCTAATCCCTCGAGTATGAATAGCCTTTCGTAGTTGCCCGACAGTAGCAAGACTAAAATGTATAGGACCTGAAGGCAGTATATGGGCAGGCAGGTGTAAAGTTGGGTAGTAAGGGTGGGCAGGTGGAAAATAGCGTTGATGTAGAAGTATGTGTGTGGAATGAGAGACGATTTTTTGCTGGAGGTGTTACGATGGTGTTTGGGTTTTGTGGGGAGGTTTCACGGGGTGCTGATTGTGGGGGAGGGGATGAGGGGTGGAAATGAGGGCAGATGGGCTCGTGGAGGGGAGAGAAGGAGAGGGAAAGAGATGGGAGATGAGTTGGGGTTGTGGAGAGGTTGGAAGGTGGAGGAATGGAAAATTGGAGATATGGAGGATGAAAGTGGAGGGGAAGGGGAAGGAATGGGGAAAGAGAAGGGGGGTGATGTGAGGTTGAAATGAGGAGAGGTTGGAAAGATGGGGAATGGGATGGTGAAAGTGGAGGGGAGGGGAAAGAAGGGAGAATGAGAAGGGGGGTGAAGTGAGGTTGAGTTGAAGAGAGGTTGGAACTGGAGGGAAGGAATGACGGAGATAAGGAGGGAGAAAGTGGAGGGGAGGGGAAGAAGGGGTCATTGAATGTGTTAAAGGGTAAACTGGTGTACACATGCATGGGTGTGGGTTAAGGGGTGCGTGTGTGACAGGTGGGTTATGGCGGTGTTTGGGTGTGTAGGAGGCTTCACCATATGCTGTTGGGGATTGAGGCTGAGGGGAGATGTGGAATGGAGAGTAAGGGAGGAGGGAGATATAAGGGTGAGGGTGGGAATGTGGAGAGATGGGGAGTGGAGAGAAAAGGGAGGAGGTATAAGGGATGGTGGAAATGTGAAGAGATAAGGAAGTGGAGGGGAAGAGGGAGGTGGGGGGCTGAAAGAGAGAGGAGGGAAGATTGTGCGTGTGTCTGTGTGTGCGTGTGTGTGTGTGTCTGTGTGTGCGTGTGTGTGTGAACGAGGGGTAACAGATGCATGTGTGGGGTAATGACAGCTGCGAGGGAGATAGGAGGAGGGGAGAAGAGAGATGTGGAGATAGGAAATGAAGTGGAGACGTGTTGGGAAGGAAATGTGGAGATGAAAGGGAATGGACATGAGGAACGGTGATGAGGAAAGGAGATGAACTTGAGGAGAGTGGAGGAACGGGGAGGTGGAAGAGAGGAAAGGGAAGAGAAAGAGGTTTAGATGAAGAGAGGTGAGAGAGTGGAGAGTGGAAGAGAACAAAGGGCAGGTAGTGATAAGGGCTAATTCTACAGGAGAGGTAAAAGAGAGGAGGATTGGAAGAATGAAAGGGATTAGTGGGAGATGGTTTGGAGTTTAGGAAGAATGAAGAGGAATGAGGTGCAGGGATGAAGGGAAGAGAGATGAGGGATGAGGAGGAATGGAAGAAAGATGAGGGGAGGAGAAAAGATAAGAACCGAGAGTGAAAAGAATAGAATAGAATATATGATATGTGGAAAGGAGAGAAGGCATAAACTTAAATGAACAAAGGAAAATGAAAGCGAGAATGAAAAAGGAGGGATTTGAGTTGGGAGGGGGAAGGGTTGGAGGACGGGAAGTGTGACGATGAAGAATGGTGGAGGAAAATTGAGGGAATATGGGAGAGGAAGGGGTAAGATGTATGTCAGACGCGATGAGTGATGGAGAGATTGTGGGGGAGCAGAAAGAAAAATGGTGGGGAAGAAAGATGTTGGAAGTTGGAGTAGGAGGACGAAACGTAGAGGTAAGCAGCGAGGAGTAAACTATGAAGCAGTGTGAGGAAGGACAGAGGAAAGGAGGACGGAAGCAACGATGAACAGGACAGAAAATTATTTATGAGGAAAAGAGGGGGGGAAGAGGGAAGGAACCAACGATATAGAGGCGAGAAAAAAGTTATTGAGGGAGTGTGAAGAAAGGGGAGAGAGAAGGAGGAAAAAGGAACAATGAACGGGAGAAGAACGTAGTATTTGAAGGAGAGGGGATGTGAGAGGATGGAAGAAAGAGAGTGGCATCCCCAGGAGGTGGAAGGAAAGAGCAACGATAAATGGAAAGGAAGGCAGTTTGTAGAGACAAGTGACGAGAGAAGGAAGAAACAAAGACAAGTGGAGCAAGAGGGATGTGAAAAGGGGAGAGGAGACGAGCTGAGAAGAAGCGAAAGAGAGAGAGAGAGGAATCAGAGGAAGGAAAGAGTAATGGTAAAAGGGAGGAGAGTGTAAACAGAATGGGAATGAGAAGTCGAAGAGGAAGGGAAACAGGAAGGAGGGAGGGAAGAAACAGAACAAAAAGAGAGGAGAAAACAGAGGAAGGAAGTGAGGAATGGAGAAAATAAGGTAGGAAAGGAGGAGGAATGAATTACAGAAACAGGAAAGGAAAGGAAGAAATAGGGAGGTCGGAGGAAATAAAACTTTAGAAGAGGGAGGGAGGTAAGAAGTGTAATAGAAGAGAGAAGGGAAGGAGGAAGCAGAGAGAAGAGGAATGAGAAGTAGGGCAAGAACGGTAGGAAAGGGAGAGGAAAGAGTAAATGAGAGGAGCTTGAAAAAAACGAGTGTGTAAAAAGTGGAAAAGCAAAGGAGAGGAAACGATATGAGAAGAGTAACAGAATAAGAGAAAGGAAGGAGGTGACAAAGAAGGTGGGTGATGGGTGAAAGAGGAAGGGGAGGGAGGAAGGAAGGGGAAGAAGAAACCAAAAAGGAAATGGGAGTAAGATATGGAAGAGGAAGGGAGAAAGGAAAAGGGAGAGAGAAGAGTAACAGAAAAAGGGAGGGTAGTGGAGCAAGGAAGGGAGAAAAGATGAAGAGGTTTAAAAAAGGAAAGGAGAAACAAAGGGAAAGCGTTTTAGAAATGGAAGAGGAAGGGAGAGGAAGAAGACCAGTACATAAAGAGAAGGGAAGGAAAAAACGGAGAAAAGTAGTAAGTTTAGAAGAACAATGGAGGTAGGAAAGCGAAGGAAGGAAAAAAATAAGTGGAAAAGAGGGAAGTGAAGGAAGAGAGTGCAAGGATGTGAGGTGTGGAGGGAGTTACGAAAAAGGGAAGGAAGGAAGAACAGCCATAAAGGGAGGGGAAGGAAGAAGTGGAGAAGTAAGGAAAGGGGAAGGAAGCAGTTGAATAAGAATGGGAGAAAAAAAAAAAAAGAGAAAAGAAGGGGACTCTAGACATAGAAAGGTTGAGAAATAATAAGAAAGGTGTGAAGAAAGAGGAAGCTAGTAAGATTTGGAAGAGGAAGGGACGAAGGAAAAGGAAAGGGGAAAAAAAGTAGAGCATTTGAAATAGTGAGA
>JAGKTI010006764.1:17931-39525 GCA_018397915.1 Birgus latro | reverse complement strand
TGTAACCCAGAAGCAATGTCAAAACGTCTGTACGCATACTCACCCAACGTCCAAAGTCTCATGGCCACCGGGCTAAGTCTTTCCTAACTGCCACTGAGATTGTAACACAGACCGCAAGCCACAAGTACATGTTCGGTGACAGTGGCTGTCCACCTCTCTACTGAACGTTCAAAGTCCCCTTGTCACCATGAGTTTTGTTTCCGCATAATCACTTCGTGTCTAACAGACTGCAAGCCACAATAAAATGTACGGTAAAAGTGCCTGTCTGCCTCATGACAGAAAGGGGAGAATCCTGCCGACAGTCTCTCTTCTCCCCCCTTCCTGTCCCTCCTCCATACCTTCCCGGCTTCCCCCCCACTCCCTCAGTCCCTGCCCTCCTCCGCGGTGATAACACTGACTCGTGAGTTTTTAAATTTTTTTGTGATTCATTTAACAACTATTGGTCCTATTGAAATTCCAGAAAATCCATGACAAAGCTCATGAAATTCTGCATCTAGATGTATGCTTAACTCGTGGAAGGTGCTGGCAAAATTTTGCACTAGTATGGTGGGAAGTTATATGAAGGTAAGTTTTACTCTTGAACACTTTATTCTCACTGTATTTCTGTACTTTTACTTATCAGTTTTATGTGTTTTTATTAGCTTATCTTATTGTATAAACACCAGCGAAGATGATGGTGTACGATTTATACCAATATAAACAATTTCCAGTGCCATATTTGGCTGTGGATTTTTTTATTTTTTTTTGAGCCCCGGGAGGAATCACGCGTCACAGATAACTGATTTTCAAACCGTCATCAGGTTTTTTGTGGATTTTTGTTGTTTATGCATTGTTTTCTTGATGTTTAGCATTAATATTGATAATCCTATGTGTGTCCCAATATGGCAGAATGACCAAAAAACAGTGCCAAAATTAGGAGGGATACTGTACATACAGTAGTGTTTAAGTATTGTGTTTTTTTGGTTTTCATTTTTTTTTTCATGGTTTTTTGGTGTTTAGCATTACTTTGGATATCCCTATGTGTGTTTTGATGTCTAAATATGGCAGATTGACCTGAAAACTGCCAAAATTAAGAGGGGTACCATACATGCAGTAGTGTATAGGTAGGTTGTTTTTTTGGTTTCCAGTGTTTTTCTCCAATGGATTTTTTGGTGTTGAAAATTATTTTGAATAATACTGTGTATGTTTGATATCAAAATATGGCAGAATGACCCGAAAATACTGCCAAAATAAGGAGGGGGTACTGTACATACAGTAGTGTATAGATAGGGTGTTTTTTTGGTTTTCATTGGTTTTTCTGCATGGTTTTCTTGGTGTTTAGCATTACTTTGGATATTCCTTTGTGTGTTCTGATGTCTAAATGACTAGAAAACACAGCCAAATTAAGCATAGGTACTGAACAAATAGATTAGATATAGGTTGGAGGTTAGATATAGGTAGGGTCTGGGTATGGTAGGGGAATAATTTTCTTTATCCGGATGTTGCCATTACCCGGACATGCCTTTGGCTTTATTATGTCCAGATGAATGAGAGATTACTGTATTATCACAAATCACGTCACTGCCATGTCACTGTTACAACAATGTGTCTATTACACAGCAGCACTTAGGGAGAGTACTGTAATATGTTTCCAATATATATGTACATATAAAAATATATTATTACTAACACTATTTCATGTCAGTGTCGCATCACTGTACATTACTGTGCATTACTGTCGCATCACTGTTACTGTAGTGTAATAGTTACATACAGAGGCACTTATGGAAAGTAATATGTTTCCAATATGTGTGTGCATATAAAAATATATTCTATCTATCTATCTATTGCCTGATGCCATAATCCCGTAAGGGGTGGCCATTTGACTTTGAGTTATTTGTTTTATGGGGAGTGACACTAACCCTCCACCAACCCACTTGTTGATACGTAGGGAGCACGTATGGTTTGGTTATATGGTTACCACCCAGCGTTGTAGATGGTTTCTTGGCTTACAGGAAACCATTTGGCTTGTCACTCAATGTAAAGTCACCTGTAAAGGAAAGAAAAGCAATAAGAAGTGACAGGAAAGATGGGAGAAACAGGAAGAGAGGAGGTCAGGCACAGAAAAATAATAATAAAGGGAAAGGAAGAAGTAGGCAGCACTACATCAAGTGAGTGGATGATGGTCGCCACCACCTACCACTAAATATATTCTTACTAACACTATTTCACATCAGTGTCGCATCACTGTAAATTACTGTGCGCCACTGTTACTGCAATGTATCAGTTACACAGAGGCACTTACGGAGAGTAATATGCTTCCAGTATACAGTATATGTACATATAAAAATATGCTATTACTGTATTACACTATTTCACATCACTGTCGCATCACTGTACACAACCGTCATTGTCAGTAATTCTTCAGAGAGTGTTATACTCTCCAGCAAGGGTGAGGGGGTAAGGGTTTCCTTTCACTTCACTCCCATCCCATACTCCTGGCCCTGCCTCACCAAAGGCCCTTTGCCTTGCCCTCAGATGTTGCAGGTAGCGGTGTCATATCGACACGTTCACTATCACCATCACCTTCCCCAGCAAGAAATGATGGCTCATCGGCACTGAGTGTTGCATCACTCTCACTTCCCAAACATGTCACACTTTCCGCCGATTTATCCAGCTCCCGGTCAATAAATTCATCACTAAGCGGCTTTGGATGGCTCCTAGGAATGATCTTGATTGATGTGGATGGGCCAGATGCACGTGAATCAACAGGCCAAGCGGCAGGAGGAGATTGAGCAAGAGCCTGACATCTTCACTGTCACAGTGGTCAACAGAGTCAGTCACAGGGTATGCGGGTGCAGTATGGTGCAGGGGTGGTGCTGGGGGTTTGTTATTGTCATCCTACTCCTCCACAGAACATGGGAAGCTACCTCAATGCTCACAATAGATTGAAAAATGGCGTGGCCACATATGCAGACACACGTGTTTTTGGCCCTAGTACCCTCGGACAGCATATGCGGACATCCATCTTTTAGGGGTTAATGAATTTCAAATATTCGTAGTGCCTGTAGCTCCTTGTGAGGAGAATAATAAAATGTTTACATAAATATGCATGCCAGGCTATGTTGACACGTCACTGCGCTGGATTTCAGACTGCTGGTGCTCGGTAAACCATGTTTGGGGGAGGGGGTGCAATTTAGGAATTTTTCTGTGCAAACAAGACTCTTTCCTACGTTATAAGAATCAGGGTAGGGTTTCTCTCTCCCTGTAAATGGTAAAAATCGCAATTGGAAACCACGTAATTGGAGGGGTCAGTGTACAGTACTTGGTCATGTTGCCATTGACCACACACACATTCTGGAGTCATTTGGGCATACTGTCTTCTAAATTTTATTTGTACAGTATTCTCCATTCATCTTCTTGACCTTCAAGTTGTGAATCTCATCCATAAAGTGAGGCTTTGGCAAGGTCTTGCACTTTGTAAGCCTGTCCTCATGTACAGTAATTCCATGCATTTTCGATGGAATTCAAATCCGGAGAGTTACCCAGCCAATCCAGCATTTCAGTGTCATAATCTGAGAGGAATTTCATAACCCATTTTGCCTTGTGACATATGGGGCAGAATGCTTTATAAAATGTGTGCAACCATGAATGCCATATAACTGCAGGAGATGGTTGTTCTGCGCCTGCATATACTGACCAGCATTCATCATTGTGTTTTTAGGAAAGCATTAGAGGTCTCCCCTGCCCACTTCCCCACTGAAACAACCCCACACCATTACGCTATCACTGTGCTTGACTGATGTTGCTTGGCTTCCTTACCCCCCTAATGTGAGGATGAAAACACAGAGGTTCTCCCATCAGGGAGCATTACCTTCCTCTAGTCCTATGAGGTCCAGTCTTTGTATTTTCTTGTTAAGTCAAACCGTTTCTGGTGCATTTGTTTGGTCCAAAGTGTTTTTTTGGCTGGCAAGCGTGTTGGCAGGTTCAGGTCCTTCTGCAGGCGTTGTTGGATGGTGCGGATAGAGATACTTTACAGTACCTTGTAGGAGCTTGGGGTGATTAGCTCTGAGATGTGCAGTTGTAATACAGAACTGTACTTTGAAACCCATGTTATAAGGGCAAATGAGTCTAGAAGTGTCCAAAAATGTTCCAAAAATCCCCCCACTGACCCTCTTGAAAATTTTTTACTTCCTCCTCAGCTTACCAGATATTAATATTATTGTAGTACACATACAGACTCCACAATCATCACTGAGCAAAAGTAAGAGTTACTTAGTGTGTATAAACTGCTGTACAGGGTACTCACAATGAAGAATGACTGAGTGTTGCTTGGGGGGGGGGATTCCGAGACTGATGGGCCAGAGGAGGGGACTGAAGTACCTCTAATTCCCCTGAGGCAGAGGCTACATCCCAAAACCCTCAAATTCACACGACAGTCATGTTGGCATTCATCACCATGTGGAGTGCGAAAGGGCCCCTCCAGTAAAGATTTTGCTGTGCTAAAAGGGGGAGTTGTCCGCTGTTTGATAAGGGGTGTGGTTTATATTGCTGTGCAAGATGAAACCGTGCTGCTCAGGGACCTACTGTGTGTGTGTGTGCGGTCCAAAAAGAAACCAAACTAATAGTGCACCAACTAACTGGCTTACCGTGACTGTGATGGGAGCACTGTGTAGTGGAGAATTTGAGATTTAGTTCCACACTAATTGCATCATGCCATGTCGCTTAATCATCAAGGTACACACACTTGAGTGAACATGTGTTTAGTGCACTTAATGATTTGTTGCAAGTTTAACAATGAAGGATCTTAAAGAGCAATGTACAGAAACTTTTCAGGTGTTGCAACAGGCTTATGGGGAGGATTGTGAGCCATTCCCAATTTCACAAGTGGTTCCAGTGGATCAAATTGGGAAGAACGTCCACCAAAGACAGTCTGAAAACTGGACGGCATTCCATGTTAAGAGATGATGATCACATTGAGAAAGTGCATGCTGTGATCCTTGAAAATCATTGCCTGAGTGTCCATGAAGTTCTGAAGAAGTGGACATTTGTAAAATTTTCATGCCACACTATTTTAACCAAAAATTTGAAGCTGCATAGTGTTGCCACTGAATGTGTGCCATGTCTGTTGACAGATGAACAAAACGAGAACCTCCTCACACTCAGTCAGGAGCTGTTTGTTTGAATGCCAATGAAAGCTTTCTGAATTATGTCATAATAGGTGATGAAATGTGGGTTTACAGCTATGATGTTGAAACAAAAAAGCAGTTGTCACAGTAGGTTGGAACATTGTTACCACGACCAAAAAAAGCACGTCAGAGTCACATAGCTGTGAAAGTGATGTTGAACATCTTTTTCATATTGGAAGGGTCATTCATCATGAGTTTATTCCAAGCGGTCAGACAGTACTTGAATGTCCTGAAGCGATTGAGGGAGGTACTGCAAAGGAAGAGGCCTGAGGCATGGACAGACAAAACCTGAAAGCTGCACCATGACAATGCATCTGCTCATGCATTGCTCCTTATCCATGACATTTTGGTGAAGCACGATATGACTGTTTTCCCCCAGCCACCCTACTCTCCAGATTTGGCCCCTGTGGACATTCCCCCCTGAGTTGAAATGCACCCTGAAAGGTAGCTGCTTTTAGGTGATGGAAGAGATAAAAGAAAATCATTCATTCATTCATTCACTATCCAATTCTATGTCACCCCACAGAGGAGTATAGGAGCCCGGGGCTAGGCAAGTTGGTCCTGACATTTAAGATGAGAGTGACCAGCCTCACTCATCCCGGAATGGCATTACTTGAGCAATAAACCCCAACCACCCCTTTGATATAAACCTTCACCGGCTCAATCCAATTGGAACGCTGTATTTACCCACTAAACCACCAGGCGCCAAAATTTGGTTATATGGTTACCACCCAGCGTAGTAAATGGTTTACTGGTGTACAGGAAACCATTTGGCTTGTCACTCAGTGTGAGTCACCCACAGGCAGAAGGACGAGGGAAGAATGAAGGCAAGAAAGACAGAAGAGGAAGTGTAAAGTCACTCATAGGCAGAAGGACAAGGAAAGAATGAAGGAAAGAAAGACAGAAGAGGATTGAAGGAAAGAAGGATGGAGGAGAGGAAAGGGCAGACACCTGAGAACAGCACTAAATCGAGTGAGTGGATGGTGCGCGCCCCCACCTACCACAAATAAAAATATGCCAAGTAAATTAAACACACGTTCACTCACATTCGTGTACCTCTATGACTAAGTGATGTGGCTTGATGCAGGTAACGTTAGACTGAAGCTCAAAGTTGCTGCTACCCAGCACTCCTGTTGCAATCACGCTAAACTGGCTGGTTGGTGTGCTGTTAAAAAAAAGTTCAGTGTCTTTTTGGATAGACAAAGAAGAAAAAAGAAAGAGAAACATGGATCAGATCAAAGAAACCCTCAAAAAAGGAAAAAGTCTGAAACAGGTCCAAAGTTTAATGGCACTAGGGAAAGCAACAAATTATATGGCTGAAAGACAAAAATGGTGAAGTCATTAAATACAGAGATAGGATGGTGAAGAGGGTTAAAGAATTTTACAAAAAACACTATGCATCAAAGACAATAGTACCAGTAGCTAACTGTTCAGTTGATGCTAGTGAAATACCAGAGGTAACAACAGATGAAGTAAACATTTCTCTTAAAAGTATGAAAAGAGGGAACACCCAGGGAAAAGTAACTGATTTACTGTCTGATGCAGGTGTAGAAGTTCAAAACAGGCTCACCCACTTGTTTACAGTACTCAGTGTATAAAGAAGAAAATACCCAAAACATGGTGTAATGCAATAATTTTTTTGCTTTACAAGAATGGCAGATCAAAAGGTCTTAGTTACAAGTGACCTATTAGCTTATTACTAGTTATTTACAAACTAGTGAAGAGGAAAAAGGAGGTAAATGATGATCTAAGAAGAAAAATGAATGCAACTCACTTTGAAAATAGGAAGGTGTTCTGGAAAGAGGTGCAGAAATGTAGAAGTGACAGTGGAAAGAAATGTGAAAGTGTGAAGGATTAAGTGGTAGATTATTAACTCATGGGGATGAAATAAGAACTAGATGGAAAGAATATTTTGAAAGTCTGATGAATGGGAATGGAGAGCAAAGCAACTGTTAACAAGATTGGTTCTGGGGGTGTACAAGAAAGGAATGCAATGCCTGAAAATGTGACACTCGCAGAGGTGAAGAACGCTGTGAAGCAGATGAAAACTAGGAAGGCAGCTGGGGTTGATGGGGTGTATGCAGAGATGATTAAGTGTAGTGGGGAGAGTGGAATGAAGTGCCTGTTGGAGATATGTAAGAAGGCATGGATGAGTGAAACTGAGTCAGTAGAGTGGAAAAAGACAGTGATTGTATGCCTGTACAAAAATAATGGTGAGCAAAGTGAGTGCAAGAATTATCATGGCCTAAGCCTGTTGAAAGATGTAGGGAAGGTATATGGAAGAACTATTAGAGAAAGTAAAAGAGATATCAGAAGTCCTAGTGAGTGACAGACGGGTGGCTTTAGTAGTGGGAGAAGATGTGTGGCTCAAATATTTGTAGTGAGACAGACAGTGGAGAAGGCATGTGAGGACTATCAGGTGTTTATGGCATTTGTGGATCTGGAAAAAGCATACAACAACATAGACAGAGAAGAACTGTGGTTTTGTGCTTGTATGGTGTAGGTGGTAAGCTGCTAGGTGTCATCAGGAGTTTTTATGATGGTAGTGAGGCATGTGTAAGGGTAATGGGCATCTAAGTGAATGGTTCACGATCAGTGTAGGCTTGCGATAAGGTTGCATGATGTGCCCAAGGTTGTTCAGTATATATACAGTAAAACCTCGATATGATGGACTTCAATAGACCGGAATTTGCTTTTATCGGACTCGAGGAGCTACCGGACTAAATTCCTATATATCGGAAAACGTCTGATAAAGCCAGAAGCAGTCCGGACTTCCTGACCACTTCAGCTATGTTCATCACAATAAGGTAAATAAAAAACATGTTTATCAGTGTACAGTACAGTATTATTACACCATTTGATTAATGTTGTGAAGGTATAACACAGTACAGTACTGCAATGGTAGTGAAAACAGTTAAAAACCATTGGTACAATCTGGACTAATGTCTGATATATCGGAAAAAGTCCGGATTAGTAGGGGAAAGTCCGGATGTCACTTTTATCGGAATTTTGCATTTTCCGGAATGGTTAGGGCCCCAATTAGTCCGTTATAGTGAGGTCTTACTGTATATATGGATTGGGTGATGAGAGAGGTAAACACAAGTAATGGAGTGAGGGATGGCATTGGTGCCAAATGGTGATGGATGGAATATCTCAAATTTGTTGTATGCTGATGGTGTAGTGCTGCTTGCAAATACTGTACTGGACAAGAGCTTGGTAGACTAGTGCAGAGCATTGTAGATGTCTGTGAGCATTGTGCCTTGAGAGTAAATGTAGAAAAGAGTTTGGGTGATGGTTACTGAAGAGAGAAGTTGATTCCCAGTGCGATGTTGCAGTGAATGGAGAGAGAGACGGGAATTGGTGAGAGAGCTCTAATACCTGATTACAGTGACAGAAAATAGAGGAAAATGTGCAGAAGAAGTGGAAAGTAGAGTTACACAAGGAAGGAAGGTAACTGGTCCTATGATGGCTTTGATAAGAAACAGGCTTGAATGTTGCAGCTGAACAAGGCTTACATGAAGGGGTGTTAGTGCCATCATTAACATACAGATGTGGGACCATGGTGTGGCATGAAAATGAAAAGGCAAGAGTATGAACAGTGAAACTGAGACTGCTGAGGAATGTATGTAGAGTGCAGAGAGTGGATAGGATACAGAATAATGTGATGTGTAAGATGTGAAGTGAGGAAGTGTGTGGACACCAGAATCAAAGAAGTGTACTGAGATGGTATGGTCATGTGGAGAGAATGGATGACAATAGAGCAGTGAAAAGGCATATCTAAGCAAGTTTGAAGGAGGGTGGAGGTGAGGTAGGCCAGGAAGGTGGAGGGTTATGGAGGGTGAGTGTGCGAGAACAAGAGGTACTGTATGGAAGTTGGTGAGGTTAAGGGACTGACAAGAGAGCGAGCTGGCTGGATGAATTATGTGCAGAGAAGCACATAACCAGGGATTTGGCACCCCTTTTTAACCGGACAGCATTCGGATTGGCTCTATCGGATAGGTATATGTGATGATACAGAACGCGGTGAATTTTTTTTGGGCCCATCTGATGGAGCCAGGATTTTGAGGATTTAAATGATGAGTGAATGGAAGCATGGCCTATTGAACTGGGCAAACTTTCACTGTCTAGACATTGCTACTTCTCACCCTGCTTTAAGGTGGGAAAGGTGGTCCGAATGATGATGATGATGAAATGATGAGGAATATTTACAAACTAAAGCCCTTACGGAAAGAATAACCACAAATTTGGAAGAAAACCAACCTAGTGAGCAGGCAGGATTCCAAAATGGGTATTCAGCTACTGATCACCAACACACAGTGAATCAGCTAATTAAGAAAACTATAGAATATAATAAACCACCGTGTGTAGGTTGTGTTCATTACAAAAATACTTTTGACTCAGTGGAGCACATAGCAGTTATACATTCATTGCTGGAACAAGGAGTAAATGAGAACATTGTAAAATTGCTCAAAAACATATACAGTATAAAGAGGGAACCTCCATCTGATAATGGATAATCTTCTTTACAACTTGGTTTAAAAAAACAGTTTGAGAAGATCTTGGCTGTAAACCAAGCCTTCACAGAGTGGTAATAGACCACTGGAAGTCTGTCCATTAACCCACAAAAGGTTTTTTTTTGCCTGCCCATCTACAACAGGTTTGAGCTGAAACATTTGTCTAGCACAAAACCAATACATGCGTTTTGCTCACATTGCAACCAGACAGTGACTCCTTTTCGCCAGTCAAGGTATTAGTTGGGAATGAGCAGCAATAGAGACCAGTCTTGTCCAATTTATGGCCAGGTGTTGCGCAGACTTTACTGGTGCGTCCTTAAGGTCCACCACCCACAACATAACACCACTGCTTCATTTCTGTCAGCACCACTTCAGCACTGCTTAGTCCAAACCCTCATGCTTGATTCTGGCCATCATCTTGTGTTAGAGACATTGGGTTGATGTCTGCCCAAATACGGTCATGTACTGCAGGATTTAGTCACGTGGGTTCTTTATGTCCTGGAAAGTTGTGCAAGGGACGCCAGAAAACTTAGCTGCTGGACTCAGTTTCTCATCCTACATTAAGCCTGCTTATAATCTCGGGCCTCTCGAAAGAGAGAGAGAAAGGGCCTTCCTGGGGTGCTTGGCAGGTGGAGATACCAGAGTAACAAATGTCAGTAGAAGGCATGAGGTCAACAGGGTGTGCATAAAGGATTGGAATGTTGACAAAGGAACTCCATCATAATCACAGTTGTTTCTGGACAGTATGACTGCCATGTTGCGTTACTTGTGAGAACAGTGACCTTGGGGGAGGGGGGGGGACCAATATGTTGTCAAGTGTTTTGGGACAAGATACAAAAGGAAAAAGGGTGTGAAATGTACTGAGGAGGAGGACTATACATATTTAATCTTGACCATGAGAAGAAAACAAGATAAAAACACAGTTAACAAATTAGAAAGAAATAAAGCCATTTGCATTTAGATAAACTTGCCAAATCTGGCAACATCAAAAGCAGTGTTTTGGTGGCAAGATTCATGGTGCTGAATTAAAAAGCAGCATTTTGTTGGTGGGATTCAGTGCTGAATTGTTTTGGTGAAAAAACTCGGTGGAATGGCACATATTTTTAGTTTTCAACTTGTCACAGAGTTTTTTAAAACTGCCATTTCCAACGATGGATAATGTCATATGGCGGGCAATGCATTGACATATAATAATGTGCTATAGTCTAGTGGTGGCAAGAATGATAAACAGGTGCGGAAATACTAGATAGATGTGAGCCCTTGGAAATTTGATAAAGCGAAGTACCACATAGATTTTCGCTAGAAGGAAGTATCTTGCACATGAAAATCCTTACAGATTGACAGACTACGCTGCTCCTTGAGATGCCCCTCATTTAGTTTAATTTTTTAAAGGCTCCAATATGCTTGCATGTGTCAGCTTTGGTCACCTAATGGTGGCTGTCCATGCTGCTCGGTCTGGCAGCTTTCCTCATCAGTCCCTTATCCCCGATCATCCCAGGTCTTTTTCGGTCCACCTCTCGCAACCCTACCCTTAATGTTAATACTTCACTTTCTGCACTCACTTATCATACCCCATCCTCTCCACATGCCCAAACCATCTCAGTCTACCTCATCACAACAATATACTCCAGTCTCATCCTACCTCTCAACTCCTCCATCGTAAACCTAGCCCCCCTAGATCTCACACTCAAGGACACATTGAGTGCGAGGCCTGCATTTTAAAATATGTCCACAAGGTAAAGGGGCTAATCATTATCTAATTGTAGACTAATTCCAGTAGAATTGGTTCCAACAGGCTAATTCCAGTCAGGTACTGGTTTTAGATATGGGTGAAGGGGCATATAGGTTATAATAATGACAACAGGAAATTAACATTTGGCCCTCTAGCTCTAATCAGGTATCACCTCTTCACCTTGCTACTGAAACACCCTACCAGCTCAGTTTGCTTTTGTGCATTCCACTAATCATCTTTGTATTGTACACTTTGATAATCTGGTGTTGAGATCATGAAAAAAAAATTACATAGTAGTTTATATTTTTACAGTGACTTTTGAGGGCTATAATACACACTTCCTTCAAAAAAGGTTTATTTTTATTGTATATATATATATACACTGGAATGACTAAGTGTTTCACCTATAAGATGGGTTAAGTCATCATTTATGTTTGGTGAATATTGTGGTACTTACAAGGTGGGAAATTTGAAGATGCACTCAATCTACATTTACAGGTAGTAATAATGATATGAGGTATTACTAAACATCATATATACATGGACAAATTTTAATAACTTTGAAATTCATTGGTAAAAAGTACATAACTGTTCATAACACATGACAAACCACACCTTTGGTACAGTACATACAAACAAAATATTTAACATTATCTTGTATTCAGGCAAGTTATGCCAGTCATTCTGTACAATGGAGGCAGCATAGGCTACTTTGTCAGTAGTTTTGAAATTAATATATCAGTATATTACAAGTACAGTCATTTAATTTCAGGTTCATTAAAACCTTCGAAGTATTATATTTAAATAGCATAAAACAGGGGCAGAGTACTTCCCTGAAAGTATGTCGAAGGTGGCACCTGTACCAAAATTCTGCCATTATTGATTTCTAATAATTTTCTGGGGCTGAAACATAACCTTGCAGCTAAATACTGGTCCATCACTGTCAGTGTATGAACTAGCCAGCAGTATGATGTGATACCAACTCCTGTCTGTACACTTATATTAGCCATGCCAGTACAGTGTCTGTAATTGCCAAGTACTTTAATCCTAAAGCAGGCATAGGAAATTGCAGCTTTAGAGACCATGGTGATATTACATAGCAAAAAATTTAACCTTCTTAATTATACTAAAATGTATGTGCATCATCCCTCACTTTTCATATAACCCAAAACTTCTACTGTAGCACAAATTAAAAAGAAAACACGCTCATAGTGAGAGCTAATCATGACCTTGTACTCATTCCTTACTTAGTCTTTCCCATCACTTGCTCTATGAGAAGTATATTTTTTGTCATCCCTTCTCACAACAACATTAGTGTCTTTGTAGCATAATACCAAGAATCTCTGCTACAGTCTGTGGTGTACTGCTGCTTAAGTTATGTCTGGTGAAGGTAACTTCCTCAGGTCTTCATGCTTCCATAACTTTATGCCATCTTCTTAGCAAGGTCCTCTCTGATTGCCTCAAGGAAGTCAGTAGTGTATAGGTACATGCCATCCTTCACATTCTTGATGCCATGGATGCATCCAGCCAAATCCTTTGTCATATGGCCAGCATCTACTGTGTCCACACACGCCTTCTCAAGGGCTTGTGCAAATCTAAGGGAGGGAAGATGTGTTCAATCAACAATTTGTATCTATGCAGTATACCAGCCACACTGCATAAACAGTAGTTTCACCATGAGCAGGCAGATGTAGCTGGCATGTGTAAGCCAATTTTATTAGTCTTAAAAGGCACAATATCTGTCACTCTTAAGTGCCCAGCATAGTGTGTACTACACAGCTCTTTTAATCAGCAAAATCCGTTATTTTCTAAAAACAAGGTGTTAAGATCACATTTATGCTTTTAGATCCAAAGACTTTCACTAGATGGCCTAAACTGTGTTATGAAGAAGCATGTGGTATTTAAGGTGGCAAAACAGATAACAGAAAATGAATAGGTAAGCAGTGTGTGAAGAATATGAAGGACAGTGGTGGATAGTGGATTGTTTGGAGAGCATTACTACTGGTTGCTGAGTGGTTAGTTTGGCTGGGACTGGGAAAGTTTGGAGACAGTTGATCCAGGTGTTTGACCCTCGGCCTTTGGTTGTATTATTATATACTTAGAGCAGAAAACTGTAGTTGCCAGACAAAATTCACTTTCATGGTAAGTGTCAAAAGTACTCTTTGATGCAGATGATGGGGAATGAAAAGATAATTTCCTAGGGGGTCAGGAAAATGAGGACATTAATTAGCATGGATAATATATTCCTACCTTCGAAGTGGACTAACCAGGTATTTCACATGGACTGTCACTAAGCCAAGTAACATATAGGATGCATAATACTCCACTGTTAGCATGGGTAGCAAGCCAGATGTACCAAGTAAAACCTGACAGCTTTAACTGCCTAACTTTGGGCGAGAGAAGGAATGGTAACTACCATGAGTAAGCTTCTTGTACATCCTTACCCATTTACTTAACTGAGAAAAGACACTCAAGCCTCCAACCTGTTTAGAAAAGCCAGTTCGTGATGCTGAAATACAGTGCAAGGGTGACAGTGGATAGGGAGAGAAGGAAGGAGTAACACAAATTATCTGAAACGGCACATCATTCACACTTTATAGTGTAACAGGTTATATGGCAACTTCCCAACCTCAAACACTAATCCCACATTGCTTGAGAGTTACTAGTTTCCCTCCAACTGGTGAGCTTCCACTCACAATGAGTCTTTAACTGTCATGATTTGTGCAAAAATAATTCTTGAGTAGGTTGCTGTCATTGTTGTTGTTGCCGCATTGCCTGCAGTGTCAGTGGCGGGGCAACGGGGGAAACTGTTTACTCTCCAGTGAGATCTGAGGCCAGCACTGTGGCCACTGCAGACAGAAGTAACACTGGGGCACCACACTCCTGGTGGAGTGTGGTGCCCCAGTGTTGCTCGGTAAGGGCTGGCTCCCAGGAGATCCCCTGGGTGGTGGTGCCACCACGAAGAGGCATCCCACCAGCACCTAATGAGCAGGTAAACCAAGCCATTTCCAAAGTGGCAATGTACAATCAGCATCCAAAGTCTTGTTTCCTATCCTGTTTTTTCGCTCCATGCATTTTTAAAAGCAATGTGGTGAATTCGCAGCAAATTAATTCATTTGGTCTAAGATCAGTGCCATAAGTTGCATTTACTGCAGGTACACCACACCAATTTTCTAAGTCTGTGGAGAGAGAGGGAGGGAAAATGACAGGACTTTTGATGCCAACTGTATATATGATGGCACTTCATAAAGGTCGCTAAATCTGCCGATTAGACGCACCAGCAAGAACTTAGGACCAACGTATGCCTCTGCCCACACGTTTAAAATGTTTCTTAATCCTTGAGTAACTAAAACAATTCTACAGACCAACTGCAACCCAGCTCTCTGACACTGTGTATACCATAGCACATTTTTCAACCAAACATTAACTTCTGGAATCCCCAAACCATATGATTGCCTTCCAAAACTTACCTAGCCAGATCTGGAGTTCCATCCAGCTTGGCACGGTGCTCAAGGCCACGAGTCCAGGCAAAGATGGAGGCAACAGGGTTGGTGGAAGTCTTGTTGCCCTTTTGGTGCTCCCGGTAATGCCTTGTCACAGTTCCATGTGCTGCCTCAGACTCTATTGTCTTGCCATCTGGGCACATCAAAACTGAAGTCATCAAGCCAAGGGAGCCTGTTGAGAAATGTAAGGGATAGGAATGTAAGAAATGTATTTTATCCATTGAGAGGTACACCCATTACCTTCAAACTACAATACAGAAATTACTGAGATGCATGACCCTACTAAAAGAACTCAGAAACTGATGGGTCATTTGATGCGTAATATGAAGTGCAGAAAAAAAAAAAAAAAGAGGAGGAAGAGGGTGGGTATACCTGTGTGTTGGCCTCTGAATTTTAGGGGCTTGAATGATCAGTGTATCCCATTTTACTGAACATGGTGTTTATTAGTTGTCTTTCATGTTTTTCTCATTCCTTGCTTGCTGGATCCTATCTCAACCAATCCTCAGAGAGAGAGAGAGAGAGAGAGAGAGAGAGAGAGAAAAAAAAGGAAAGGGGGGTCTGCATAATAATAATAATGATGGTTATGATCAAGATGATGATGATGATGAAAAGTAAAGCAGTAGCTAACTAAATATTGCACCTAGTAGCAGTAAGAATTTACAATAATGCTTATTGTTGACTATTAAAAATAGAGGGAATATACAGAACCATAATGTACATTAAGGATGATTCTGTTGTATTCAAGACAGTAAAGTACTACACATCAGGATTTAAATTACAATTTCATAACTTTTCTACTGTTACAAGGCAGTACAATCCTTCAGTGTGACATATTTCATTTTATTTAGCTGAAGGGGTAAAAAGAAATATTATACCCTTTAGTAAGATGTTCTCCAACTCATCTAGAGTTTTTGTTAGGGTTAAAAACCTGTTGTAGTAAATGGGTTAAGGAACGGATTATGAAAGAAAAGTAGCCAGTGCTGTGACAGCCTTGATAAGAAACAGAGGGCATAGTATAGGGTGTTAATGCAGACTTATGGCTTGTACAGCTTGAATTTGGAAGTTTGTGATGAGCAATGGGGAAAAAAAAAAACACACATTTACCAGATTATAGGTGTCCTCCATTCATAAAAAAATCTTTAACAGTTGGACTTGAACAGCTCTAGGTTGAAGTTTGGAGGGAAACTATTCTGGAAAAGAGAGTTCCAAAAAGAAACAGTTCTGGGAATAAAAGAATTCTGACAGGCAGAAGTTCTGCAATATGCCAGTGTGACAGTCCAGTCTTGAGCGCTAACAGATGCCCGTATAGCATGGGAGAAGGCGTGGAGAGATGGCACAATGGATACAACTTTGTCTGAGCATTTGCCAAAAAAGTATCTGTAAAATAATGCAAGAGAGGTAACATTCCTTCTTACTTGTAGAGGAGGTAGTTCACTTGTAACTGAAGGGTTATTAATATGTACAGCTTTGTTCTGAATTTTGTCCACATGTTTTAATGCAACCTCTCCACGTCTACTCCACAAGGGTGATAATGTCCCAGCTTACTCTTGTAAACTGTACCTAACTGCTCATCAGTGATGAAGTTACGGATTCTGTACAATAATCCAAGTTTCTTGGAAGTGTAAGTGATCTAACATGAGAGGTCCTGCTGAAGGTACTGCTAAGTGAAACTGAGAATTTCAACAGAGTTAGGAATATTAGTTACACTGAAGGTAAAATAAGAATCGGGCAATATCTGTCTATTATAAATGTATATTTGTTTTTTCTAGCATTAAATGAGACAATGTAATTCTGTCCCCATTCAGTGATCTTAGATAAGTCCTGATTTATGGAGATTGCTGTACAGAGTTGCATGTTAGGGATATTAAACTTTGTGACTGGATGTTTACTTTGAAGGAACTGTGAAGTATTGATTCGTCATATTCATATGAGTGAATGGGATTATGGGTGACAGATATGAGATCATTAATATGCATTAGGAATAGGGTTGGAGCCAGGGCTGATCATTGTGGCATGCCGGCAGTAACTGAGTGGAGACTGGAATATACAATCATCTACTTTTATCTTTCTGTTGCTGTGATATGAGGAAATCAGTGGAACAAGAGATGATAGCCTATATATAGTAAGGGAGTTTGAATAGCAAACCACAGTGCCACACTGTGTCAAAGGCTTTAGAAATATCAAGGGCTACTGAATGGGTTTCTCTATGTTGGTCACGAGACTTAGCATATCAACAGTGGATCTTTTGTGACAAAAACCATACTCTCTCTCATTAATTAAGTTTTTTGTTTCAAGATGTTAGACAATGTGCTTATTATAATCTCAAAAACTATTACTAAGAGATGTGATAGTTGTTGGACTGTAATCAGAGGGATAAGAAACACTTCCTTTCTTCAGAGTTGGGTGGATATTGGTTTCTTTCCAAGAATTAGGGAATGAAAAAGTACGTAGGCATAATCTGACTAATTTAGCCAGAATAGGAGCAAGTTCTGGGGAACACTTTTTCAAAATGACTGGAGGAATTACATCTGGACCTGGAGATTTCTTGGCTTGTAAGCTGTCTAGGATGGATTTTACATATTTAGTTTGTGTCTGAAGTGGAGCAGTTTTGAGAGAGTCAAAATTTAGTGCAGGGATGTTCTGACTGACTTCCTCTAAGGTAGAATTACTGCCAAACATACTGGCAGGGATGTTCACTTTTGCACACTTCATTTATAGTGTTTCCATTTGAAAACTTTAGTGGGGGAATGGGCGATGACCCGTTAAAACTATTATTGAAACAACTGAAAGTTAACCAGAATATTCTTTTGTCATTAGGATTATTTAATAACCTGGATGCTTGACTGTGAGAAAACTTTGATTTAGCAAGATTTATTACCGCTTTTGCAGGTATAAAACTGAAGGGAAAAGCCATATGCTAAGGACTTCTGGGTCATTGCTGTCAAACCATTGTGGGGAGTCCAATTTATCTATCCACTGCCAGACGCCTTAAGCCCCTCAGGGAGTGGTTACAAGCAAATTGGCTCCATGTTGCCCTGTCCCCTGCCGTTTCATTGCCCTCTCCTCAGCTCACACCCCCCCTCTCTCATATACCCCTTCACTCCATCCCCCCATCTCATCCTCGACCTCCCCCTCCCTTTCCCCCCCCTCCACCTCATTCACATACACTCTTCTCTTTAGTCTCACTCTCTTCATCCTCTCCAAATGGCCAAACCACCTCAGTGTATTTCTCCTTACATTTTCTTTCACATCTACATCCACACCACAATGCTCCTTCATTTTCCTCATTTGTCAGTCTGTCTCTCCATGTAACTCCACATGCTCCTCTCAAATAACTCATTTCCACTGCTTTCACTCTTAATTTGTGTTCTTTCAACAACGTCCAAGCTTCACTTCCAAACATTAGAGTTGGTACCACAATGCTGTCATGCAGTGACATGCTCACTTCCTGATCAGTGCTTTCAAAGAACCAGCAACCTTACTTCCTTGTAGTCTTTCAAGCACTTCATCTTCCAAACTTCCGTCCTTACTCATCACACTACCCAAGTATGTAAATTAACTCACATTTTCAGCAACCTTACTTCCTTGTAGTCTTTCAAGCACTTCATCTTCCAGACTTCCATCCTTACTCATCACACTACCTAAGTATGTAAATTAACTCACATTTTCCATTTCTTCATCATCCAACCTCACTATACATTTGGTGACTTCATTGCTCTTGAAGACCATAACTTTACTTTTCCCCACATTCACCTTTAGATCCCATTTCTTACATACTCTCCCAAAGTCATTCACCAAGCATTGCAGTTCCCCTTTGACTTCACTTAACAGTACAGTATCATCTGCAAAGAATAGTACAGAAAGTTTCCAAATGCTGCCTTCTCTCATTAGGGCTGCTCCAACATCCACTGCCATACCTTGTATCTCTTTTACAACCCCGTCCACATACAGATTGAACGGTGATGGAGACATGACACATCCCTGTATCAATCCAACATTCAAGTAGAAAAATTCACTCAGTTCCCTATCCACATGCAGTACAGCATTAGCACCCTCATACATACTCTACACGGCATTCAACAACTTCCCATTTACTCCATACAGTCTTAATGATTTCCACATTTCTTGTCTATTCACTTTGTTATATGCTTTCTCCAAATCCATGAAGGCCACATACAACTTCTTTCCCTTCTCTAGGAACTTTTCCACTAAAGACCTAAGGATAAATATATGATCACACAACCTCTTCCCTTCCAAAAACCTCCCTGTTCTCCTCTAACTAATTCCTTTGTTATTTCCCCACCTCTGTCAATAAGAATTCAGCCATGTACTTTCCTATTATACTAAGAAGACAAATCCCCCTATGATTACCACACAATTTTTTTTCTCCCCTTTTCCTTTGTACACCCAACCCTCGGCTATCGCGCACTCCGCTGTAGCGTTTTACTGCTATCACGCATGTATAAAAAACCTACCCAAAATCCTTTATCACGCACTAAATGCCTGCTAGCACGCAGCAGCCTTGTGGATCGAGCAAAAGAAAGCTTGGCCAAGTGGACACATAGCTGACCAACCAAAACATTCAAGATGGTGGAGGATGCTACTCAAGCGGTGATTGAAGAAGTTCATTTGATAAAGTCTGGATGCTCAAGTGTGAATAAAACTTCACTACAATACATTAATAACCACTTTTATATACGTGAGGATGATGATGGGAGCTTATACTTCGTCATGGCTTAGAGTTAGGTGCTTCATCAACAATACTTTCATAGTGGTTTTACAAACAAACCTATAAACTAGTCACTACAGTATACCCAAAGACTCTTAGATGTTTCATTACTTAACACAATGAATTTGGTGAAGTTCAACCTCCTCATAGAAGTGAAAAAAGCCCACAGTTGGAGCACTTCCAGTACACAGATGAAGTGGCTGCCATCTTCTTTATTTATAAACAGTGGAGCACGCCAATAGTCTGTACAGTGTGCTCATTTTTTTACTATAATATGTTATGTGGTACAAAACGGGTATCTTAGGGGTAAATATTGAGGTCATGGTACCAGTTAGAATTATTACCATAAGCTCTTCACTTCGGCTACCACGTTTTCGGCTATAGTGCAGCCATGGCGGCACCAATTAGGAGTGATAGCCGAGGGTGGGGTATACAGGGGAATAATTAAACCTGACTTCCAACAAGAAAACTATATGGTAGAATACTTATTGACAAAGTTAGAGAAATAACAGAGGAATTAGTTACTGAAGAACAGGGAGGTTTTAGGGGAGGGAAGAGGTTGTGTAGATCATATAATCATTCTTGGATCCTTAGTGGAAAAAGCTTCAAGAGAAGGGAAAGAAGTTGTATGCAGCCTTCATGGATTTGGAGAAAGCATATGACAGGGTGGATAGACAAGGATTGTGGAAAGTATTAAGAATATATGGAGTTGATGGGAAGTTGTTGAAGGCCATGAAGAGTATGTAGGAGGGTGCTAAGGCTGCAGTGCGTGTGGATAGGGAACTGAATGAATTTTTCTATTTGAAGGTTGGATTGAAACAAGGATGTCTCCATGGTCGTTAAATCTGTATATGGATGGGGTTATAAAAGAGATACAAGGTCGGGCAGTGGATGCTGTAGCGGCTGTAGTGTGAGAGAACAGTATTTGGAAAATACCAGTACAGTAAGACCCCATTATAACGGACTAATTGGGGCTCAGGCCAGTCCGAAATATGCGATTTTCCGATAAAAGCGACATCCGGACTTACCCCTGCTAATCCGAACAGACATTAGTCCGGATTGCATCGGTAGTTTTTTTTACCACCATTGCAGTATTGTACTGTGTTTTACCTTCACTACATTAATCAAATGGTATAATAATACTATACTGTGCACTGAAAAACATGTCTTTTACTTGTCTTATTGTGGTGAACATAGCTGAAGTTGTCAGGCAGTCCGGACTGATTCTGGCTATATCGGACTTTTTCCGATATATGGGAGTTTAGTCTGGTAGCTCCTCGAGTCCGATTAAAGCAAATTCCGGTCTACTGAAGTCCGTTATATCGAGGTTTTACTATACTGTTATTTGCAGATGATACTGTGTTAAGTGAAGACAGAGGGGAGCTGCAAGGCTTGGTGGATGAGTTTGGGAGTGTGTGTAAGAAATGGAATCTAAAGGTGAAAGTAGGGAAGAGTAAAGTGATGGTCTTTGAGAGAAGTGAAGTCAGTGAATGTACAGTGAGGTTGGATGAGGAGGAAATGGAAAATGTGAGTGAATTTAAGTACTTGGGCAGTGTGATGAGTAAGGATGGAAGTCTGGAGGGTGAAGTGCTCGAAAGGATGCAGCAGGGAAGGAAGGTTGCTGGTTCGTTGAAAGCAGTGATAAGAAACAGGGAGGTGAGCATGGAAGTGAAAAAGTTGTTACATGACAGTATTGTGATACCAATTCTGACATATGAAAGTGAAGCTTGGACCCTGTTGGAAGGACAGAAGTCAAGAGTGAAAGCAGTGGAAGTGAGTAATTTGAGAGGAGCATGTGGAGTCACATGGAGAGACAGACTAACAAATGAGGAAGTGAAGGAGCGTTGTGGTGTGGTTGAGGCCGTGATGGGAAGCGTTAGGAGAAACACGTTAAGGTCGTTTGGGCATGTGGAGAGAATGGAGAGTGAAAGACTGACGAGGAGAGTGT
>JAGKTI010006763.1:17929-39526 GCA_018397915.1 Birgus latro | reverse complement strand
TGTAACCCAGAAGCAATGTCAAAACGTCTGTACGCATACTCACCCAATGTCCAAAGTCTCATGGCCACCGGGCTAAGTCTTTCCTAACTGCCACTGAGATTGTAACACAGACCGCAAGCCACAAGTACATGTTCGGTGACAGTGGCTGTCCACCTCTCTACTGAACGTTCAAAGTCCCCTTGTCACCATGAGTTTTGTTTCCGCATAATCACTTCGTGTCTAACAGACTGCAAGCCACAATAAAATGTACGGTAAAAGTGCCTGTCTGCCTCATGACAGAAAGGGGAGAATCCTGCCGACAGTCTCTCTTCTCCCCCCTTCCTGTCCCTCCTCCATACCTTCCCGGCTTCCCCCCCACTCCCTCAGTCCCTGCCCTCCTCCGCGGTGATAACACTGACTCGTGAGTTTTTAAATTTTTTTGTGATTCATTTAACAACTATTGGTCCTATTGAAATTCCAGAAAATCCATGACAAAGCTCATGAAATTCTGCATCTAGATGTATGCTTAACTCGTGGAAGGTGCTGGCAAAATTTTGCACTAGTATGGTGGGAAGTTATATGAAGGTAAGTTTTACTCTTGAACACTTTATTCTCACTGTATTTCTGTACTTTTACTTATCAGTTTTATGTGTTTTTATTAGCTTATCTTATTGTATAAACACCAGCGAAGATGATGGTGTACGATTTATACCAATATAAACAATTTCCAGTGCCATATTTGGCTGTGGATTTTTTTATTTTTTTTTGAGCCCCGGGAGGAATCACGCGTCACAGATAACTGATTTTCAAACCGTCATCAGGTTTTTTGTGGATTTTTGTTGTTTATGCATTGTTTTCTTGATGTTTAGCATTAATATTGATAATCCTATGTGTGTCCCAATATGGCAGAATGACCAAAAAACAGTGCCAAAATTAGGAGGGATACTGTACATACAGTAGTGTTTAAGTATTGTGTTTTTTTGGTTTTCATTTTTTTTTTTCATGGTTTTTTGGTGTTTAGCATTACTTTGGATATCCCTATGTGTGTTTTGATGTCTAAATATGGCAGATTGACCTGAAAACAGTGCCAAAATTAAGAGGGGTACCATACATGCAGTAGTGTATAGGTAGGTTGTTTTTTTGGTTTCCAGTGTTTTTCTCCAATGGATTTTTTGGTGTTGAAAATTATTTTGAATAATACTGTGTATGTTTGATATCAAAATATGGCAGAATGACCCGAAAATACTGCCAAAATAAGGAGGGGGTACTGTACATACAGTAGTGTATAGATAGGGTGTTTTTTTGGTTTTCATTGGTTTTTCTGCATGGTTTTCTTGGTGTTTAGCATTACTTTGGATATTCCTTTGTGTGTTCTGATGTCTAAATGACTAGAAAACACAGCCAAATTAAGCATAGGTACTGAACAAATAGATTAGATATAGGTTGGAGGTTAGATATAGGTAGGGTCTGGGTATGGTAGGGGAATAATTTTCTTTATCCGGATGTTGCCATTACCCGGACATGCCTTTGGCTTTATTATGTCCAGATGAATGAGAGATTACTGTATTATCACAAATCACGTCACTGCCATGTCACTGTTACAACAATGTGTCTATTACACAGCAGCACTTAGGGAGAGTACTGTAATATGTTTCCAATATATATGTACATATAAAAATATATTATTACTAACACTATTTCATGTCAGTGTCGCATCACTGTACATTACTGTGCATTACTGTCGCATCACTGTTACTGTAGTGTAATAGTTACATACAGAGGCACTTATGGAAAGTAATATGTTTCCAATATGTGTGTGCATATAAAAATATATTCTATCTATCTATCTATTGCCTGATGCCATAATCCCGTAAGGGGTGGCCATTTGACTTTGAGTTATTTGTTTTATGGGGAGTGACACTAACCCTCCACCAACCCACTTGTTGATACGTAGGGAGCACGTATGGTTTGGTTATATGGTTACCACCCAGCGTTGTAGATGGTTTCTTGGCTTACAGGAAACCATTTGGCTTGTCACTCAATGTAAAGTCACCTGTAAAGGAAAGAAAAGCAATAAGAAGTGACAGGAAAGATGGGAGAAACAGGAAGAGAGGAGGTCAGGCACAGAAAAATAATAATAAAGGGAAAGGAAGAAGTAGGCAGCACTACATCAAGTGAGTGGATGATGGTCGCCACCACCTACCACTAAATATATTCTTACTAACACTATTTCACATCAGTGTCGCATCACTGTAAATTACTGTGCGCCACTGTTACTGCAATGTATCAGTTACACAGAGGCACTTACGGAGAGTAATATGCTTCCAGTATACAGTATATGTACATATAAAAATATGCTATTACTGTATTACACTATTTCACATCACTGTCGCATCACTGTACACAACCGTCATTGTCAGTAATTCTTCAGAGAGTGTTATACTCTCCAGCAAGGGTGAGGGGGTAAGGGTTTCCTTTCACTTCACTCCCATCCCATACTCCTGGCCCTGCCTCACCAAAGGCCCTTTGCCTTGCCCTCAGATGTTGCAGGTAGCGGTGTCATATCGACACGTTCACTATCACCATCACCTTCCCCAGCAAGAAATGATGGCTCATCGGCACTGAGTGTTGCATCACTCTCACTTCCCAAACATGTCACACTTTCCGCCGATTTATCCAGCTCCCGGTCAATAAATTCATCACTAAGCGGCTTTGGATGGCTCCTAGGAATGATCTTGATTGATGTGGATGGGCCAGATGCACGTGAATCAACAGGCCAAGCGGCAGGAGGAGATTGAGCAAGAGCCTGACATCTTCACTGTCACAGTGGTCAACAGAGTCAGTCACAGGGTATGCGGGTGCAGTATGGTGCAGGGGTGGTGCTGGGGGTTTGTTATTGTCATCCTACTCCTCCACAGAACATGGGAAGCTACCTCAATGCTCACAATAGATTGAAAAATGGCGTGGCCACATATGCAGACACACGTGTTTTTGGCCCTAGTACCCTCGGACAGCATATGCGGACATCCATCTTTTAGGGGTTAATGAATTTCAAATATTCGTAGTGCCTGTAGCTCCTTGTGAGGAGAATAATAAAATGTTTACATAAATATGCATGCCAGGCTATGTTGACACGTCACTGCGCTGGATTTCAGACTGCTGGTGCTCGGTAAACCATGTTTGGGGGAGGGGGTGCAATTTAGGAATTTTTCTGTGCAAACAAGACTCTTTCCTACGTTATAAGAATCAGGGTAGGGTTTCTCTCTCCCTGTAAATGGTAAAAATCGCAATTGGAAACCACGTAATTGGAGGGGTCAGTGTACAGTACTTGGTCATGTTGCCATTGACCACACACACATTCTGGAGTCATTTGGGCATACTGTCTTCTAAATTTTATTTGTACAGTATTCTCCATTCATCTTCTTGACCTTCAAGTTGTGAATCTCATCCATAAAGTGAGGCTTTGGCAAGGTCTTGCACTTTGTAAGCCTGTCCTCATGTACAGTAATTCCATGCATTTTCGATGGAATTCAAATCCGGAGAGTTACCCAGCCAATCCAGCATTTCAGTGTCATAATCTGAGAGGAATTTCATAACCCATTTTGCCTTGTGACATATGGGGCAGAATGCTTTATAAAATGTGTGCAACCATGAATGCCATATAACTGCAGGAGATGGTTGTTCTGCGCCTGCATATACTGACCAGCATTCATCATTGTGTTTTTAGGAAAGCATTAGAGGTCTCCCCTGCCCACTTCCCCACTGAAACAACCCCACACCATTACGCTATCACTGTGCTTGACTGATGTTGCTTGGCTTCCTTACCCCCCTAATGTGAGGATGAAAACACAGAGGTTCTCCCATCAGGGAGCATTACCTTCCTCTAGTCCTATGAGGTCCAGTCTTTGTATTTTCTTGTTAAGTCAAACCGTTTCTGGTGCATTTGTTTGGTCCAAAGTGTTTTTTTGGCTGGCAAGCGTGTTGGCAGGTTCAGGTCCTTCTGCAGGCGTTGTTGGATGGTGCGGATAGAGATACTTTACAGTACCTTGTAGGAGCTTGGGGTGATTAGCTCTGAGATGTGCAGTTGTAATACAGAACTGTACTTTGAAACCCATGTTATAAGGGCAAATGAGTCTAGAAGTGTCCAAAAATGTTCCAAAAATCCCCCCACTGACCCTCTTGAAAATTTTTTACTTCCTCCTCAGCTTACCAGATATTAATATTATTGTAGTACACATACAGACTCCACAATCATCACTGAGCAAAAGTAAGAGTTACTTAGTGTGTATAAACTGCTGTACAGGGTACTCACAATGAAGAATGACTGAGTGTTGCTTGGGGGGGGGGATTCCGAGACTGATGGGCCAGAGGAGGGGACTGAAGTACCTCTAATTCCCCTGAGGCAGAGGCTACATCCCAAAACCCTCAAATTCACACGACAGTCATGTTGGCATTCATCACCATGTGGAGTGCGAAAGGGCCCCTCCAGTAAAGATTTTGCTGTGCTAAAAGGGGGAGTTGTCCGCTGTTTGATAAGGGGTGTGGTTTATATTGCTGTGCAAGATGAAACCGTGCTGCTCAGGGACCTACTGTGTGTGTGTGTGCGGTCCAAAAAGAAACCAAACTAATAGTGCACCAACTAACTGGCTTACCGTGACTGTGATGGGAGCACTGTGTAGTGGAGAATTTGAGATTTAGTTCCACACTAACTGCATCATGCCATGTCGCTTAATCATCAAGGTACACACACTTGAGTGAACATGTGTTTAGTGCACTTAATGATTTGTTGCAAGTTTAACAATGAAGGATCTTAAAGAGCAATGTACAGAAACTTTTCAGGTGTTGCAACAGGCTTATGGGGAGGATTGTGAGCCATTCCCAATTTCACAAGTGGTTCCAGTGGATCAAATTGGGAAGAACGTCCACCAAAGACAGTCTGAAAACTGGACGGCATTCCATGTTAAGAGATGATGATCACATTGAGAAAGTGCATGCTGTGATCCTTGAAAATCATTGCCTGAGTGTCCATGAAGTTCTGAAGAAGTGGACATTTGTAAAATTTTCATGCCACACTATTTTAACCAAAAATTTGAAGCTGCATAGTGTTGCCACTGAATGTGTGCCATGTCTGTTGACAGATGAACAAAACGAGAACCTCCTCACACTCAGTCAGGAGCTGTTTGTTTGAATGCCAATGAAAGCTTTCTGAATTATGTCATAATAGGTGATGAAATGTGGGTTTACAGCTATGATGTTGAAACAAAAAAGCAGTTGTCACAGTAGGTTGGAACATTGTTACCACGACCAAAAAAAGCACGTCAGAGTCACATAGCTGTGAAAGTGATGTTGAACATCTTTTTCATATTGGAAGGGTCATTCATCATGAGTTTATTCCAAGCGGTCAGACAGTACTTGAATGTCCTGAAGCGATTGAGGGAGGTACTGCAAAGGAAGAGGCCTGAGGCATGGACAGACAAAACCTGAAAGCTGCACCATGACAATGCATCTGCTCATGCATTGCTCCTTATCCATGACATTTTGGTGAAGCACGATATGACTGTTTTCCCCCAGCCACCCTACTCTCCAGATTTGGCCCCTGTGGACATTCCCCCCTGAGTTGAAATGCACCCTGAAAGGTAGCTGCTTTTAGGTGATGGAAGAGATAAAAGAAAATCATTCATTCATTCATTCACTATCCAATTCTATGTCACCCCACAGAGGAGTATAGGAGCCCGGGGCTAGGCAAGTTGGTCCTGACATTTAAGATGAGAGTGACCAGCCTCACTCATCCCGGAATGGCATTACTTGAGCAATAAACCCCAACCACCCCTTTGATATAAACCTTCACCGGCTCAATCCAATTGGAACGCTGTATTTACCCACTAAACCACCAGGCGCCAAAATTTGGTTATATGGTTACCACCCAGCGTAGTAAATGGTTTACTGGTGTACAGGAAACCATTTGGCTTGTCACTCAGTGTGAGTCACCCACAGGCAGAAGGACGAGGGAAGAATGAAGGCAAGAAAGACAGAAGAGGAAGTGTAAAGTCACTCATAGGCAGAAGGACAAGGAAAGAATGAAGGAAAGAAAGACAGAAGAGGATTGAAGGAAAGAAGGATGGAGGAGAGGAAAGGGCAGACACCTGAGAACAGCACTAAATCGAGTGAGTGGATGGTGCGCGCCCCCACCTACCACAAATAAAAATATGCCAAGTAAATTAAACACACGTTCACTCACATTCGTGTACCTCTATGACTAAGTGATGTGGCTTGATGCAGGTAACGTTAGACTGAAGCTCAAAGTTGCTGCTACCCAGCACTCCTGTTGCAATCACGCTAAACTGGCTGGTTGGTGTGCTGTTAAAAAAAAGTTCAGTGTCTTTTTGGATAGACAAAGAAGAAAAAAGAAAGAGAAACATGGATCAGATCAAAGAAACCCTCAAAAAAGGAAAAAGTCTGAAACAGGTCCAAAGTTTAATGGCACTAGGGAAAGCAACAAATTATATGGCTGAAAGACAAAAATGGTGAAGTCATTAAATACAGAGATAGGATGGTGAAGAGGGTTAAAGAATTTTACAAAAAACACTATGCATCAAAGACAATAGTACCAGTAGCTAACTGTTCAGTTGATGCTAGTGAAATACCAGAGGTAACAACAGATGAAGTAAACATTTCTCTTAAAAGTATGAAAAGAGGGAACACCCAGGGAAAAGTAACTGATTTACTGTCTGATGCAGGTGTAGAAGTTCAAAACAGGCTCACCCACTTGTTTACAGTACTCAGTGTATAAAGAAGAAAATACCCAAAACATGGTGTAATGCAATAATTTTTTTGCTTTACAAGAATGGCAGATCAAAAGGTCTTAGTTACAAGTGACCTATTAGCTTATTACTAGTTATTTACAAACTAGTGAAGAGGAAAAAGGAGGTAAATGATGATCTAAGAAGAAAAATGAATGCAACTCACTTTGAAAATAGGAAGGTGTTCTGGAAAGAGGTGCAGAAATGTAGAAGTGACAGTGGAAAGAAATGTGAAAGTGTGAAGGATTAAGTGGTAGATTATTAACTCATGGGGATGAAATAAGAACTAGATGGAAAGAATATTTTGAAAGTCTGATGAATGGGAATGGAGAGCAAAGCAACTGTTAACAAGATTGGTTCTGGGGGTGTACAAGAAAGGAATGCAATGCCTGAAAATGTGACACTCGCAGAGGTGAAGAACGCTGTGAAGCAGATGAAAACTAGGAAGGCAGCTGGGGTTGATGGGGTGTATGCAGAGATGATTAAGTGTAGTGGGGAGAGTGGAATGAAGTGCCTGTTGGAGATATGTAAGAAGGCATGGATGAGTGAAACTGAGTCAGTAGAGTGGAAAAAGACAGTGATTGTATGCCTGTACAAAAATAATGGTGAGCAAAGTGAGTGCAAGAATTATCATGGCCTAAGCCTGTTGAAAGATGTAGGGAAGGTATATGGAAGAACTATTAGAGAAAGTAAAAGAGATATCAGAAGTCCTAGTGAGTGACAGACGGGTGGCTTTAGTAGTGGGAGAAGATGTGTGGCTCAAATATTTGTAGTGAGACAGACAGTGGAGAAGGCATGTGAGGACTATCAGGTGTTTATGGCATTTGTGGATCTGGAAAAAGCATACAACAACATAGACAGAGAAGAACTGTGGTTTTGTGCTTGTATGGTGTAGGTGGTAAGCTGCTAGGTGTCATCAGGAGTTTTTATGATGGTAGTGAGGCATGTGTAAGGGTAATGGGCATCTAAGTGAATGGTTCACGATCAGTGTAGGCTTGCGATAAGGTTGCATGATGTGCCCAAGGTTGTTCAGTATATATACAGTAAAACCTCGATATGATGGACTTCAATAGACCGGAATTTGCTTTTATCGGACTCGAGGAGCTACCGGACTAAATTCCTATATATCGGAAAACGTCTGATAAAGCCAGAAGCAGTCCGGACTTCCTGACCACTTCAGCTATGTTCATCACAATAAGGTAAATAAAAAACATGTTTATCAGTGTACAGTACAGTATTATTACACCATTTGATTAATGTTGTGAAGGTATAACACAGTACAGTACTGCAATGGTAGTGAAAACAGTTAAAAACCATTGGTACAATCTGGACTAATGTCTGATATATCGGAAAAAGTCCGGATTAGTAGGGGAAAGTCCGGATGTCACTTTTATCGGAATTTTGCATTTTCCGGAATGGTTAGGGCCCCAATTAGTCCGTTATAGTGAGGTCTTACTGTATATATGGATGGGGTGATGAGAGAGGTAAACACAAGTAATGGAGTGAGGGATGGCATTGGTGCCAAATGGTGATGGATGGAATATCTCAAATTTGTTGTATGCTGATGGTGTAGTGCTGCTTGCAAATACTGTACTGGACAAGAGCTTGGTAGACTAGTGCAGAGCATTGTAGATGTCTGTGAGCATTGTGCCTTGAGAGTAAATGTAGAAAAGAGTTTGGGTGATGGTTACTGAAGAGAGAAGTTGATTCCCAGTGCGATGTTGCAGTGAATGGAGAGAGAGACGGGAATTGGTGAGAGAGCTCTAATACCTGATTACAGTGACAGAAAATAGAGGAAAATGTGCAGAAGAAGTGGAAAGTAGAGTTACACAAGGAAGGAAGGTAACTGGTCCTATGATGGCTTTGATAAGAAACAGGCTTGAATGTTGCAGCTGAACAAGGCTTACATGAAGGGGTGTTAGTGCCATCATTAACATACAGATGTGGGACCATGGTGTGGCATGAAAATGAAAAGGCAAGAGTATGAACAGTGAAACTGAGACTGCTGAGGAATGTATGTAGAGTGCAGAGAGTGGATAGGATACAGAATAATGTGATGTGTAAGATGTGAAGTGAGGAAGTGTGTGGACACCAGAATCAAAGAAGTGTACTGAGATGGTATGGTCATGTGGAGAGAATGGATGACAATAGAGCAGTGAAAAGGCATATCTAAGCAAGTTTGAAGGAGGGTGGAGGTGAGGTAGGCCAGGAAGGTGGAGGGTTATGGAGGGTGAGTGTGCGAGAACAAGAGGTACTGTATGGAAGTTGGTGAGGTTAAGGGACTGACAAGAGAGCGAGCTGGCTGGATGAATTATGTGCAGAGAAGCACATAACCAGGGATTTGGAACCCCTTTTTAACCGGACAGCATTCGGATTGGCTCTATCGGATAGGTATATGTGATGATACAGAATGCGGTGAATTTTTTTTGGGCCCATCTGATGGAGCCAGGATTTTGAGGATTTAAATGATGAGTGAATGGAAGCATGGCCTATTGAACTGGGCAAACTTTCACTGTCTAGACATTGCTACTTCTCACCCTGCTTTAAGGTGGGAAAGGTGGTCCGAATGATGATGATGATGAAATGATGAGGAATATTTACAAACTAAAGCCCTTACGGAAAGAATAACCACAAATTTGGAAGAAAACCAACCTAGTGAGCAGGCAGGATTCCAAAATGGGTATTCAGCTACTGATCACCAACACACAGTGAATCAGCTAATTAAGAAAACTATAGAATATAATAAACCACCGTGCGTAGGTTGTGTTCATTACAAAAATACTTTTGACTCAGTGGAGCACATAGCAGTTATACATTCATTGCTGGAACAAGGAGTAAATGAGAACATTGTAAAATTGCTCAAAAACATATACAGTATAAAGAGGGAACCTCCATCTGATAATGGATAATCTTCTTTACAACTTGGTTTAAAAAAACAGTTTGAGAAGATCTTGGCTGTAAACCAAGCCTTCACAGAGTGGTAATAGACCACTGGAAGTCTGTCCATTAACCCACAAAAGGTTTTTTTTTGCCTGCCCATCTACAACAGGTTTGAGCTGAAACATTTGTCTAGCACAAAACCAATACATGCGTTTTGCTCACATTGCAACCAGACAGTGACTCCTTTTCGCCAGTCAAGGTATTAGTTGGGAATGAGCAGCAATAGAGACCAGTCTTGTCCAATTTATGGCCAGGTGTTGCGCAGACTTTACTGGTGCGTCCTTAAGGTCCACCACCCACAACATAACACCACTGCTTCATTTCTGTCAGCACCACTTCAGCACTGCTTAGTCCAAACCCTCATGCTTGATTCTGGCCATCATCTTGTGTTAGAGACATTGGGTTGATGTCTGCCCAAATACGGTCATGTACTGCAGGATTTAGTCACGTGGGTTCTTTATGTCCTGGAAAGTTGTGCAAGGGACGCCAGAAAACTTAGCTGCTGGACTCAGTTTCTCATCCTACATTAAGCCTGCTTATAATCTCGGGCCTCTCGAAAGAGAGAGAGAAAGGGCCTTCCTGGGGTGCTTGGCAGGTGGAGATACCAGAGTAACAAATGTCAGTAGAAGGCATGAGGTCAACAGGGTGTGCATAAAGGATTGGAATGTTGACAAAGGAACTCCATCATAATCACAGTTGTTTCTGGACAGTATGACTGCCATGTTGCGTTACTTGTGAGAACAGTGACCTTGGGGGAGGGGGGGGGACCAATATGTTGTCAAGTGTTTTGGGACAAGATACAAAAGGAAAAAGGGTGTGAAATGTACTGAGGAGGAGGACTATACATATTTAATCTTGAACATGAGAAGAAAACAAGATAAAAACACAGTTAACAAATTAGAAAGAAATAAAGCCATTTGCATTTAGATAAACTTGCCAAATCTGGCAACATCAAAAGCAGTGTTTTGGTGGCAAGATTCATGGTGCTGAATTAAAAAGCAGCATTTTGTTGGTGGGATTCAGTGCTGAATTGTTTTGGTGAAAAAACTCGGTGGAATGGCACATATTTTTAGTTTTCAACTTGTCACAGAGTTTTTTAAAACTGCCATTTCCAACGATGGATAATGTCATATGGCGGGCAATGCATTGACATATAATAATGTGCTATAGTCTAGTGGTGGCAAGAATGATAAACAGGTGCGGAAATACTAGATAGATGTGAGCCCTTGGAAATTTGATAAAGCGAAGTACCACATAGATTTTCGCTAGAAGGAAGTATCTTGCACATGAAAATCCTTACAGATTGACAGACTACGCTGCTCCTTGAGATGCCCCTCATTTAGTTTAATTTTTTAAAGGCTCCAATATGCTTGCATGTGTCAGCTTTGGTCACCTAATGGTGGCTGTCCATGCTGCTCGGTCTGGCAGCTTTCCTCATCAGTCCCTTATCCCCGATCATCCCAGGTCTTTTTCGGTCCACCTCTCGCAACCCTACCCTTAATGTTAATACTTCACTTTCTGCACTCACTTATCATACCCCATCCTCTCCACATGCCCAAACCATCTCAGTCTACCTCATCACAACAATATACTCCAGTCTCATCCTACCTCTCAACTCCTCCATCGTAAACCTAGCCCCCCTAGATCTCACACTCAAGGACACATTGAGTGCGAGGCCTGCATTTTAAAATATGTCCACAAGGTAAAGGGGCTAATCATTATCTAATTGTAGACTAATTCCAGTAGAATTGGTTCCAACAGGCTAATTCCAGTCAGGTACTGGTTTTAGATATGGGTGAAGGGGCATATAGGTTATAATAATGACAACAGGAAATTAACATTTGGCCCTCTAGCTCTAATCAGGTATCACCTCTTCACCTTGCTACTGAAACACCCTACCAGCTCAGTTTGCTTTTGTGCATTCCACTAATCATCTTTGTATTGTACACTTTGATAATCTGGTGTTGAGATCATGAAAAAAAAATTACATAGTAGTTTATATTTTTACAGTGACTTTTGAGGGCTATAATACACACTTCCTTCAAAAAAGGTTTATTTTTATTGTATATATATATATACACTGGAATGACTAAGTGTTTCACCTATAAGATGGGTTAAGTCATCATTTATGTTTGGTGAATATTGTGGTACTTACAAGGTGGGAAATTTGAAGATGCACTCAATCTACATTTACAGGTAGTAATAATGATATGAGGTATTACTAAACATCATATATACATGGACAAATTTTAATAACTTTGAAATTCATTGGTAAAAAGTACATAACTGTTCATAACACATGACAAACCACACCTTTGGTACAGTACATACAAACAAAATATTTAACATTATCTTGTATTCAGGCAAGTTATGCCAGTCATTCTGTACAATGGAGGCAGCATAGGCTACTTTGTCAGTAGTTTTGAAATTAATATATCAGTATATTACAAGTACAGTCATTTAATTTCAGGTTCATTAAAACCTTCGAAGTATTATATTTAAATAGCATAAAACAGGGGCAGAGTACTTCCCTGAAAGTATGTCGAAGGTGGCACCTGTACCAAAATTCTGCCATTATTGATTTCTAATAATTTTCTGGGGCTGAAACATAACCTTGCAGCTAAATACTGGTCCATCACTGTCAGTGTATGAACTAGCCAGCAGTATGATGTGATACCAACTCCTGTCTGTACACTTATATTAGCCATGCCAGTACAGTGTCTGTAATTGCCAAGTACTTTAATCCTAAAGCAGGCATAGGAAATTGCAGCTTTAGAGACCATGGTGATATTACATAGCAAAAAATTTAACCTTCTTAATTATACTAAAATGTATGTGCATCATCCCTCACTTTTCATATAACCCAAAACTTCTACTGTAGCACAAATTAAAAAGAAAACACGCTCATAGTGAGAGCTAATCATGACCTTGTACTCATTCCTTACTTAGTCTTTCCCATCACTTGCTCTATGAGAAGTATATTTTTTGTCATCCCTTCTCACAACAACATTAGTGTCTTTGTAGCATAATACCAAGAATCTCTGCTACAGTCTGTGGTGTACTGCTGCTTAAGTTATGTCTGGTGAAGGTAACTTCCTCAGGTCTTCATGCTTCCATAACTTTATGCCATCTTCTTAGCAAGGTCCTCTCTGATTGCCTCAAGGAAGTCAGTAGTGTATAGGTACATGCCATCCTTCACATTCTTGATGCCATGGATGCATCCAGCCAAATCCTTTGTCATATGGCCAGCATCTACTGTGTCCACACACGCCTTCTCAAGGGCTTGTGCAAATCTAAGGGAGGGAAGATGTGTTCAATCAACAATTTGTATCTATGCAGTATACCAGCCACACTGCATAAACAGTAGTTTCACCATGAGCAGGCAGATGTAGCTGGCATGTGTAAGCCAATTTTATTAGTCTTAAAAGGCACAATATCTGTCACTCTTAAGTGCCCAGCATAGTGTGTACTACACAGCTCTTTTAATCAGCAAAATCCGTTATTTTCTAAAAACAAGGTGTTAAGATCACATTTATGCTTTTAGATCCAAAGACTTTCACTAGATGGCCTAAACTGTGTTATGAAGAAGCATGTGGTATTTAAGGTGGCAAAACAGATAACAGAAAATGAATAGGTAAGCAGTGTGTGAAGAATATGAAGGACAGTGGTGGATAGTGGATTGTTTGGAGAGCATTACTACTGGTTGCTGAGTGGTTAGTTTGGCTGGGACTGGGAAAGTTTGGAGACAGTTGATCCAGGTGTTTGACCCTCGGCCTTTGGTTGTATTATTATATACTTAGAGCAGAAAACTGTAGTTGCCAGACAAAATTCACTTTCATGGTAAGTGTCAAAAGTACTCTTTGATGCAGATGATGGGGAATGAAAAGATAATTTCCTAGGGGGTCAGGAAAATGAGGACATTAATTAGCATGGATAATATATTCCTACCTTCGAAGTGGACTAACCAGGTATTTCACATGGACTGTCACTAAGCCAAGTAACATATAGGATGCATAATACTCCACTGTTAGCATGGGTAGCAAGCCAGATGTACCAAGTAAAACCTGACAGCTTTAACTGCCTAACTTTGGGCGAGAGAAGGAATGGTAACTACCATGAGTAAGCTTCTTGTACATCCTTACCCATTTACTTAACTGAGAAAAGACACTCAAGCCTCCAACCTGTTTAGAAAAGCCAGTTCGTGATGCTGAAATACAGTGCAAGGGTGACAGTGGATAGGGAGAGAAGGAAGGAGTAACACAAATTATCTGAAACGGCACATCATTCACACTTTATAGTGTAACAGGTTATATGGCAACTTCCCAACCTCAAACACTAATCCCACATTGCTTGAGAGTTACTAGTTTCCCTCCAACTGGTGAGCTTCCACTCACAATGAGTCTTTAACTGTCATGATTTGTGCAAAAATAATTCTTGAGTAGGTTGCTGTCATTGTTGTTGTTGCCGCATTGCCTGCAGTGTCAGTGGCGGGGCAACGGGGGAAACTGTTTACTCTCCAGTGAGATCTGAGGCCAGCACTGTGGCCACTGCAGACAGAAGTAACACTGGGGCACCACACTCCTGGTGGAGTGTGGTGCCCCAGTGTTGCTCGGTAAGGGCTGGCTCCCAGGAGATCCCCTGGGTGGTGGTGCCACCACGAAGAGGCATCCCACCAGCACCTAATGAGCAGGTAAACCAAGCCATTTCCAAAGTGGCAATGTACAATCAGCATCCAAAGTCTTGTTTCCTATCCTGTTTTTTCGCTCCATGCATTTTTAAAAGCAATGTGGTGAATTCGCAGCAAATTAATTCATTTGGTCTAAGATCAGTGCCATAAGTTGCATTTACTGCAGGTACACCACACCAATTTTCTAAGTCTGTGGAGAGAGAGGGAGGGAAAATGACAGGACTTTTGATGCCAACTGTATATATGATGGCACTTCATAAAGGTCGCTAAATCTGCCGATTAGACGCACCAGCAAGAACTTAGGACCAACGTATGCCTCTGCCCACACGTTTAAAATGTTTCTTAATCCTTGAGTAACTAAAACAATTCTACAGACCAACTGCAACCCAGCTCTCTGACACTGTGTATACCATAGCACATTTTTCAACCAAACATTAACTTCTGGAATCCCCAAACCATATGATTGCCTTCCAAAACTTACCTAGCCAGATCTGGAGTTCCATCCAGCTTGGCACGGTGCTCAAGGCCACGAGTCCAGGCAAAGATGGAGGCAACAGGGTTGGTGGAAGTCTTGTTGCCCTTTTGGTGCTCCCGGTAATGCCTTGTCACAGTTCCATGTGCTGCCTCAGACTCTATTGTCTTGCCATCTGGGCACATCAAAACTGAAGTCATCAAGCCAAGGGAGCCTGTTGAGAAATGTAAGGGATAGGAATGTAAGAAATGTATTTTATCCATTGAGAGGTACACCCATTACCTTCAAACTACAATACAGAAATTACTGAGATGCATGACCCTACTAAAAGAACTCAGAAACTGATGGGTCATTTGATGCGTAATATGAAGTGCAGAAAAAAAAAAAAAAAGAGGAGGAAGAGGGTGGGTATACCTGTGTGTTGGCCTCTGAATTTTAGGGGCTTGAATGATCAGTGTATCCCATTTTACTGAACATGGTGTTTATTAGTTGTCTTTCATGTTTTTCTCATTCCTTGCTTGCTGGATCCTATCTCAACCAATCCTCAGAGAGAGAGAGAGAGAGAGAGAGAGAGAGAGAGAAAAAAAAGGAAAGGGGGGTCTGCATAATAATAATAATGATGGTTATGATCAAGATGATGATGATGATGAAAAGTAAAGCAGTAGCTAACTAAATATTGCACCTAGTAGCAGTAAGAATTTACAATAATGCTTATTGTTGACTATTAAAAATAGAGGGAATATACAGAACCATAATGTACATTAAGGATGATTCTGTTGTATTCAAGACAGTAAAGTACTACACATCAGGATTTAAATTACAATTTCATAACTTTTCTACTGTTACAAGGCAGTACAATCCTTCAGTGTGACATATTTCATTTTATTTAGCTGAAGGGGTAAAAAGAAATATTATACCCTTTAGTAAGATGTTCTCCAACTCATCTAGAGTTTTTGTTAGGGTTAAAAACCTGTTGTAGTAAATGGGTTAAGGAACGGATTATGAAAGAAAAGTAGCCAGTGCTGTGACAGCCTTGATAAGAAACAGAGGGCATAGTATAGGGTGTTAATGCAGACTTATGGCTTGTACAGCTTGAATTTGGAAGTTTGTGATGAGCAATGGGGAAAAAAAAAAACACACATTTACCAGATTATAGGTGTCCTCCATTCATAAAAAAATCTTTAACAGTTGGACTTGAACAGCTCTAGGTTGAAGTTTGGAGGGAAACTATTCTGGAAAAGAGAGTTCCAAAAAGAAACAGTTCTGGGAATAAAAGAATTCTGACAGGCAGAAGTTCTGCAATATGCCAGTGTGACAGTCCAGTCTTGAGCGCTAACAGATGCCCGTATAGCATGGGAGAAGGCGTGGAGAGATGGCACAATGGATACAACTTTGTCTGAGCATTTGCCAAAAAAGTATCTGTAAAATAATGCAAGAGAGGTAACATTCCTTCTTACTTGTAGAGGAGGTAGTTCACTTGTAACTGAAGGGTTATTAATATGTACAGCTTTGTTCTGAATTTTGTCCACATGTTTTAATGCAACCTCTCCACGTCTACTCCACAAGGGTGATAATGTCCCAGCTTACTCTTGTAAACTGTACCTAACTGCTCATCAGTGATGAAGTTACGGATTCTGTACAATAATCCAAGTTTCTTGGAAGTGTAAGTGATCTAACATGAGAGGTCCTGCTGAAGGTACTGCTAAGTGAAACTGAGAATTTCAACAGAGTTAGGAATATTAGTTACACTGAAGGTAAAATAAGAATCGGGCAATATCTGTCTATTATAAATGTATATTTGTTTTTTCTAGCATTAAATGAGACAATGTAATTCTGTCCCCATTCAGTGATCTTAGATAAGTCCTGATTTATGGAGATTGCTGTACAGAGTTGCATGTTAGGGATATTAAACTTTGTGACTGGATGTTTACTTTGAAGGAACTGTGAAGTATTGATTCGTCATATTCATATGAGTGAATGGGATTATGGGTGACAGATATGAGATCATTAATATGCATTAGGAATAGGGTTGGAGCCAGGGCTGATCATTGTGGCATGCCGGCAGTAACTGAGTGGAGACTGGAATATACAATCATCTACTTTTATCTTTCTGTTGCTGTGATATGAGGAAATCAGTGGAACAAGAGATGATAGCCTATATATAGTAAGGGAGTTTGAATAGCAAACCACAGTGCCACACTGTGTCAAAGGCTTTAGAAATATCAAGGGCTACTGAATGGGTTTCTCTATGTTGGTCACGAGACTTAGCATATCAACAGTGGATCTTTTGTGACAAAAACCATACTCTCTCTCATTAATTAAGTTTTTTGTTTCAAGATGTTAGACAATGTGCTTATTATAATCTCAAAAACTATTACTAAGAGATGTGATAGTTGTTGGACTGTAATCAGAGGGATAAGAAACACTTCCTTTCTTCAGAGTTGGGTGGATATTGGTTTCTTTCCAAGAATTAGGGAATGAAAAAGTACGTAGGCATAATCTGACTAATTTAGCCAGAATAGGAGCAAGTTCTGGGGAACACTTTTTCAAAATGACTGGAGGAATTACATCTGGACCTGGAGATTTCTTGGCTTGTAAGCTGTCTAGGATGGATTTTACATATTTAGTTTGTGTCTGAAGTGGAGCAGTTTTGAGAGAGTCAAAATTTAGTGCAGGGATGTTCTGACTGACTTCCTCTAAGGTAGAATTACTGCCAAACATACTGGCAAGGATGTTCACTTTTGCACACTTCATTTATAGTGTTTCCATTTGAAAACTTTAGTGGGGGAATGGGCGATGACCCGTTAAAACTATTATTGAAACAACTGAAAGTTAACCAGAATATTCTTTTGTCATTAGGATTATTTAATAACCTGGATGCTTGACTGTGAGAAAACTTTGATTTAGCAAGATTTATTACCGCTTTTGCAGGTATAAAACTGAAGGGAAAAGCCATATGCTAAGGACTTCTGGGTCATTGCTGTCAAACCATTGTGGGGAGTCCAATTTATCTATCCACTGCCAGACGCCTTAAGCCCCTCAGGGAGTGGTTACAAGCAAATTGGCTCCATGTTGCCCTGTCCCCTGCCGTTTCATTGCCCTCTCCTCAGCTCACACCCCCCCTCTCTCATATACCCCTTCACTCCATCCCCCCATCTCATCCTCGACCTCCCCCTCCCTTTCCCCCCCCTCCACCTCATTCACATACACTCTTCTCTTTAGTCTCACTCTCTTCATCCTCTCCAAATGGCCAAACCACCTCAGTGTATTTCTCCTTACATTTTCTTTCACATCTACATCCACACCACAATGCTCCTTCATTTTCCTCATTTGTCAGTCTGTCTCTCCATGTAACTCCACATGCTCCTCTCAAATAACTCATTTCCACTGCTTTCACTCTTAATTTGTGTTCTTTCAACAACGTCCAAGCTTCACTTCCAAACATTAGAGTTGGTACCACAATGCTGTCATGCAGTGACATGCTCACTTCCTGATCAGTGCTTTCAAAGAACCAGCAACCTTACTTCCTTGTAGTCTTTCAAGCACTTCATCTTCCAAACTTCCGTCCTTACTCATCACACTACCCAAGTATGTAAATTAACTCACATTTTCAGCAACCTTACTTCCTTGTAGTCTTTCAAGCACTTCATCTTCCAGACTTCCATCCTTACTCATCACACTACCTAAGTATGTAAATTAACTCACATTTTCCATTTCTTCATCATCCAACCTCACTATACATTTGGTGACTTCATTGCTCTTGAAGACCATAACTTTACTTTTCCCCACATTCACCTTTAGATCCCATTTCTTACATACTCTCCCAAAGTCATTCACCAAGCATTGCAGTTCCCCTTTGACTTCACTTAACAGTACAGTATCATCTGCAAAGAATAGTACAGAAAGTTTCCAAATGCTGCCTTCTCTCATTAGGGCTGCTCCAACATCCACTGCCATACCTTGTATCTCTTTTACAACCCCGTCCACATACAGATTGAACGGTGATGGAGACATGACACATCCCTGTATCAATCCAACATTCAAGTAGAAAAATTCACTCAGTTCCCTATCCACATGCAGTACAGCATTAGCACCCTCATACATACTCTACACGGCATTCAACAACTTCCCATTTACTCCATACAGTCTTAATGATTTCCACATTTCTTGTCTATTCACTTTGTTATATGCTTTCTCCAAATCCATGAAGGCCACATACAACTTCTTTCCCTTCTCTAGGAACTTTTCCACTAAAGACCTAAGGATAAATATATGATCACACAACCTCTTCCCTTCCAAAAACCTCCCTGTTCTCCTCTAACTAATTCCTTTGTTATTTCCCCACCTCTGTCAATAAGAATTCAGCCATGTACTTTCCTATTATACTAAGAAGACAAATCCCCCTATGATTACCACACAATTTTTTTTCTCCCCTTTTCCTTTGTACACCCAACCCTCGGCTATCGCGCACTCCGCTGTAGCGTTTTACTGCTATCACGCATGTATAAAAAACCTACCCAAAATCCTTTATCACGCACTAAATGCCTGCTAGCACGCAGCAGCCTTGTGGATCGAGCAAAAGAAAGCTTGGCCAAGTGGACACATAGCTGACCAACCAAAACATTCAAGATGGTGGAGGATGCTACTCAAGCGGTGATTGAAGAAGTTCATTTGATAAAGTCTGGATGCTCAAGTGTGAATAAAACTTCACTACAATACATTAATAACCACTTTTATATACGTGAGGATGATGATGGGAGCTTATACTTCGTCATGGCTTAGAGTTAGGTGCTTCATCAACAATACTTTCATAGTGGTTTTACAAACAAACCTATAAACTAGTCACTACAGTATACCCAAAGACTCTTAGATGTTTCATTACTTAACACAATGAATTTGGTGAAGTTCAACCTCCTCATAGAAGTGAAAAAAGCCCACAGTTGGAGCACTTCCAGTACACAGATGAAGTGGCTGCCATCTTCTTTATTTATAAACAGTGGAGCACGCCAATAGTCTGTACAGTTTGCTCATTTTTTTACTATAATATGTTATGTGGTACAAAACGGGTATCTTAGGGGTAAATATTGAGGTCATGGTACCAGTTAGAATTATTACCATAAGCTCTTCACTTCGGCTACCACGTTTTCGGCTATAGTGCAGCCATGGCGGCACCAATTAGGAGTGATAGCCGAGGGTGGGGTATACAGGGGAATAATTAAACCTGACTTCCAACAAGAAAACTATATGGTAGAATACTTATTGACAAAGTTAGAGAAATAACAGAGGAATTAGTTACTGAAGAACAGGGAGGTTTTAGGGGAGGGAAGAGGTTGTGTAGATCATATAATCATTCTTGGATCCTTAGTGGAAAAAGCTTCAAGAGAAGGGAAAGAAGTTGTATGCAGCCTTCATGGATTTGGAGAAAGCATATGACAGGGTGGATAGACAAGGATTGTGGAAAGTATTAAGAATATATGGAGTTGATGGGAAGTTGTTGAAGGCCATGAAGAGTATGTAGGAGGGTGCTAAGGCTGCAGTGCGTGTGGATAGGGAACTGAATGAATTTTTCTATTTGAAGGTTGGATTGAAACAAGGATGTCTCCATGGTCGTTAAATCTGTATATGGATGGGGTTATAAAAGAGATACAAGGTCGGGCAGTGGATGCTGTAGCGGCTGTAGTGTGAGAGAACAGTATTTGGAAAATACCAGTACAGTAAGACCCCATTATAACGGACTAATTGGGGCTCAGGCCAGTCCGAAATATGCGATTTTCCGATAAAAGCGACATCCGGACTTACCCCTGCTAATCCGAACAGACATTAGTCCGGATTGCATCGGTAGTTTTTTTTACCACCATTGCAGTATTGTACTGTGTTTTACCTTCACTACATTAATCAAATGGTATAATAATACTATACTGTGCACTGAAAAACATGTCTTTTACTTGTCTTATTGTGGTGAACATAGCTGAAGTTGTCAGGCAGTCCGGACTGATTCTGGCTATATCGGACTTTTTCCGATATATGGGAGTTTAGTCTGGTAGCTCCTCGAGTCCGATTAAAGCAAATTCCGGTCTACTGAAGTCCGTTATATCGAGGTTTTACTATACTGTTATTTGCAGATGATACTGTGTTAAGTGAAGACAGAGGGGAGCTGCAAGGCTTGGTGGATGAGTTTGGGAGTGTGTGTAAGAAATGGAATCTAAAGGTGAAAGTAGGGAAGAGTAAAGTGATGGTCTTTGAGAGAAGTGAAGTCAGTGAATGTACAGTGAGGTTGGATGAGGAGGAAATGGAAAATGTGAGTGAATTTAAGTACTTGGGCAGTGTGATGAGTAAGGATGGAAGTCTGGAGGGTGAAGTGCTCGAAAGGATGCAGCAGGGAAGGAAGGTTGCTGGTTCGTTGAAAGCAGTGATAAGAAACAGGGAGGTGAGCATGGAAGTGAAAAAGTTGTTACATGACAGTATTGTGATACCAATTCTGACATATGAAAGTGAAGCTTGGACCCTGTTGGAAGGACAGAAGTCAAGAGTGAAAGCAGTGGAAGTGAGTAATTTGAGAGGAGCATGTGGAGTCACATGGAGAGACAGACTAACAAATGAGGAAGTGAAGGAGCGTTGTGGTGTGGTTGAGGCCGTGATGGGAAGCGTTAGGAGAAACACGTTAAGGTCGTTTGGGCATGTGGAGAGAATGGAGAGTGAAAGACTGACGAGGAGAGTGT
>JAGKTI010006762.1:16901-39527 GCA_018397915.1 Birgus latro | reverse complement strand
GACCAGAAAGGAAGCTAGAGATGAAGGCACAGATAGAAGGATAGAAACCGTAGGAGGGCAGTTTGGAAATTAAAGATTTATGCCAGACTCGATCGAAAGCCTTTGAGATGTCAAGTGCAATGACAAAGCTTTCGCCAAAGTCCCGAAGGGAGGATGACCAAGAGTCTGAAAGGTAGGTGAGAAGATCGCCAGTGGAGCGTCCCTGACGGAACCCATACTGACAATCAGAAAGAAGGTTGTGACAGGAAAGGTGCTTTAAAATTTTTCTGTTAAGAATTGACTCGAAAACTTTTGATATGCAGGATGTTAAAGCAATTGGACGACAGTTAGAGGGTTGGGAATGGTCATCCTTCTTTGGGACTGGCTGAATGAGAGCAAACTTCCAGCAAGAAGGAAAGGTACAAGTTGATACACAAAGGCGAAAGAGTTTACCTAGGCAGGGTGTAAGCACGGAAGCACAGTTTTTGAGGACAACAGGAGGGACTCCATCAGGACCATATGCCTTTTTAGTATTGAGGCCAGTAATGGCAGAGAACACATCAGCTGAAGAAATTTTAATGTCAATCAATAGGAAGTCAGAGGGGGGAAGTGATGGAGGAATAGCACCGGAATCGTCTAAGGTGGAATTGGAGGAGAAAGTCTGAGCAAAGAGATCTGCTTTATCAGTAGAAGAAATAGCTACAGAGCCATCAGAGTAGAAAAGAGGAGGGAAGGATGATGAGGTAAAGTTGTTAGAAAGGTTTTTGGCAAGGTGCCAGAAGGAGTGAGAAGAATTCGAGTTGGAGAGTTGGGAACATTTAGCACGGATGAAATTGTTTTTAGTAGAGAGAAGAACAGACTTAGCATGATTCCGGGCAGAAATATATCATTTGTAAAGAGGGGGTCGCCTGTATCATTATTACAGTGTACTGAGATGGTATGGTCATGCAGAGAGAATGGATAACAATACTGTGGTGAAAAAGGGATATGTGAGCGAATTTGAAGGAGGGAGGAGGCGAGGTAGGCCAAGGAGAAGGTGAAGGAATATGGTGGATGAGTGTGTTGGGAAGAGAGGTTTGGAAGTCGGTGAGGCTAGGGAACTGACAAGAGATTGAGCTGGCTGGATGAATATTGTAAGGAGAAGCACATGATCAGGGATCTGGCAACCCTTTTTAATGGATTGACTCTAATGGATATGTTTATGTGAACCTACAGAACGTGATGAGTTTTTGGCATATCAGACAGAGGTAGGGTTCCGGGGGCTTGAATGGTGAGTGAATGGAAGTGTGGCCCATTGGACTGGGCAAATTTGGCCGATCTGGACATTGCTACTTCTAGGGTGGGAAAGAAGACCCGGATGATGATGACGACAATGATGATGATGATGATTGTAATCATTAAAATACTATAGAAATAATGGTCAAATAATAATCTATCTATCTATTTATCGCCAGATGCCTTAATTCCATACGGGATGACCACAAACAAATCGCCTCCCTGTCGCTCTGTCCCCCGCCATTTCACTGCCCTGCTCCCAGATCACACCCCGTATCTCAGATACCTGTCCACTCCATCCTTCCATCTCATCCTTGGCCTCCCCCTCCCTCTCCCCCTCACTCACATTAATTATTATTATTATTATTAGGCTATTATTTTTATTATTCATCCATCCATCCATTATCCAATCCTATGTTGCAACACTGAGAAGCGTAGAAGCCCAGGGCTAGGCAAGTTGGTCCTGACATTTAAGATGAGAGTGACCAGTCTCACTCATCCCTGAGTGGTATTACATGAGCAATAAACCCAACCACCCCTTGGATATAAGCCTTCACCGGCTCAATCTGACTGGAGCGCCATAATTACCCACTAAACCACCAGGTGCCAAAATTTGGTTATATAGTTACCACCCAGCGTAGTAAATGGTTTCCTGGTGTACAGGAAACCATATTACTTGTCACTCAATGTAGAGTCACCCACAGGCAGAAGGGCGAGGAAAGAATGAAGGAAAGAAAGCTAGAAGAGGGAGTGTAAAGTCACCTGTAGGCAGAAGGACAAGGAAAGAATGAAGGAAAGAAAGACAGAAGAGGATTGAAGGAAAAAAGGATGGAGGAGAGAAAAGGGAAGACCCCCGAGAGCAGCACTACATGGAGTGAGTGGATGGTGAGCGTCCCCACCTACCACAATTTTTATTATTAATAGCTATTATTACTAATCATTATTATTACAGTACCTGTACAAGTAAAGGATTCATGCACAGATGTAGTTCTTGAATCCTGGGAGAAGCAGGGCTTGGGCACCGCAGACTGCTTTGAGGCTGCTTCTTCTAGCCTCACTTGCATTATGCCCCCTGAGCTACTTCCTTCTTTCATTGTCAATAGCTTTGAGGTCTTCAGGGTAAATCCATCAACACCTGACTCTGCGGCAAAATGGAAGTTTGTTATCGGTGGCGTGTCTGAGAGGTGTTGGCTACTCAGTGCTGTGCCAAGAGCATGACAGGCATTTTCATCATTTGTATTTGGGGCAGTGACTTGGTTAATCTCATGTGGCTTGCTCATTCCACTGGCATTTACAATTTCCTCATGCATTCCACTGGGGTTTACAATTTCCTTGCACATGCTACTACTGGGGTTTACTTTGCATGGAGAACTTATTTCTGCTTCCAAACCAACAAATGAAGGGCAAAAACAAGTAGCTCTGTGTTCCCTTATTAAATCCTGTCTATCAGTTACTATTACAGCATTTGTACTTGGTTTTCTCCTTTTGTCAATCACATGGGAAGAACTTGATAATGAACAACAAGACATTAAACTTTTTTCCTTATGATTTTTTTTCTCTACAGAAGACAAAACAGTTAAGTCCTGTGGTGAAAACTGACTGCTGATGCTGCTGGTACAAGCTGACTCATCCCATGGTGCTGGCTCTATGACCACATCATCAACCAATGTTGTTTTCTTCCTTTTTACTCTAGATCCATCCACCTCCCCATTTTTTATGAGGGATCTTTTTGTCTGTCCAGCATATCTGCACTCCAGCTCCATTACTGATACAGAAGATTTCCTGTTCTCTCCTGGTAAACTGTACTCCAGCTCCATGTCGGCTATAGATGAATTCTTGTTCTCTAATGGGAAAATGCGCTCCATCTCCATATCTACAAGTGAAGGATTGTTCCTTAGTAGAGAAGATCTTGATTCATTCACACACGCTGGGTCCAACTCCACTTCCACCCGTGATGATTTCTGCCTCTGTGGTGCAGACCTGGTTGACTCATCTGACACTCGCTCCAACTGCATTTTCACTGTGGATGATTTCTGCTTCTGTGGTGCAGACCTGGTTGATTCTTCCTCTGACACCTGCTCCAACTGCATTTCCACTGAGGATGATTTCTGCTTCTGTGGTGTAGACCTGGCTGATTCTTCCACTGACACTTGCTCCAACTGCATTTCTACCCAGAACGATCTCTGCCTTTGTGGTGCTGATCTGGCTGAGTCATCCTTTGGCACTGGCTCCTCCAAGTCTGCCCACAATGACCTCTGCTCCTGTGCTGTTAATCCAATTGAGTCATACCTTGACATCGGGTCCTCTGACTCTGCCCAGGATGACCTCTGCTTCTGTGCTGTAGATCTGGCTGAGTTATCTCTTGACACTGGCTCCTCTGGCTCTGCCATGGATGACCTCTGCTTCTGTGCTGTAGATCTGGTTGAGTCATCCCTCAATACTGGCTCCTCCACACTTTCTGTAGATAAAGCTGGTCGTTCTACCTCTGACCTTTCCATTAACATTTTTGGCTGTGCTTTTCTGCCACTCAAAGCTTTGTCATCATTGTCCATGCTCAAGTCACTGTTTCTCACTGTATCAGATTCAATACAACCATCTGTAGATTTTGTAGCACTATCTTTTCTCTCACCATCATCATTGGCAGATAAACCCTCACTCGGGGCTGTGACTCTACCTTTAACACCCCCTCCACAACTACCAGCATGTTCATTACCCCCACCAGCTTGACTTTGAGATTCCTTGCTCTTAACATTATCTCCATGTTCCTTACCCTGCAATGACTTGCTTTTTGATGCACTTTTCCCCTTGACATCTGAGTGAATCTGTTGAAGTGCACTGCCACCTCCTTCCTTCTTAGTGTCCTTCTCCTCCTCCTCCTCCTTTGTTTTCACTTGGTATGTTACTTTAGCTGGACGTAAGGTTTTTCCACACTGCAGGTACACTCGGCCCTCTGAAAACTGGAGGGAGGAAATGTGTATTAGTTTCTCATCATCACCCCACCTCCTTTTTCGTACCTAAACATAGGGTAAGACAGGGTCCTGAAAGGAAAAGGAAAAAACATGATATTAGGAGAACTAATCAACAGTATGCGCAGTGATATGAGCCACACACTCACTCACTCATCAATTAATCCCCAAGAATCCTGGCTCCAACTAACAGGTACACTTTCCAAATATAGCTTTATAACTACCTATCAGACAGTTAATCTAAAGACTGTAAAATAAAAATAATGGATGTCAAACCCTTGTCATGCACTCCCCTGTAGAAGATTCACCCAACCAGAATATCTGCCTTTTGGGATACACAATAATCATACTGATGCAAGATTGATTCTAATGGCACATGATCAGTAATCTGCGCTAAAGGCATTGATGGTGACTTCTGTGGCCCCTTGTTATGAACACATACAAAAGAATTATCCATATGTCAGACACTCCCTGCCACACAACTGACCTTCATGCAAGGCTGACACCAACACAAAACTGGAACAAATGAAATACTGACAAACACAAATGCAATACTGATACAAACACAAGTGAAAGGCTGACAAACACAAATGCAAGACTGACACAAACACTTCAATACACAAACAAAATACAAAACTGACACAAAAACAAATGCATGGCTGACACAAACACATAACTGACACAAACACAAATGCAACACTAACCCTAATGGCGCAAGATTGGCAGTGTTCGGTGTAAGGTGTATGGGGTGGTAGGGGCTGCAGTCTAGCATGACACAAACAAGCACACTGACTCGGGGATGTGTGCAGCACATCATCACCAAGCTCTACTCTCTCCATGCTGTCAGGGGTATCACACTGCTCCAAACTGATGTCCTCAAAGTCATCAGGCAGACTGCAAAGATAAAATTACTGTTAAAATCAACATAATTGTCCTCTACCACTGGCGTCATCAGCATCATCAGAACCAATTTAGGTGGGTGCAGCTATGAAGGGAGGCACTGAGTGAAATACTCCACAATGTCAGGGGTGTAGCGGCAATATGAATTATGTTATGGTAAGTTATATTAAGTTAGAACTAACCTGGTGCTAAAGAGATATATATGCTTTCATCTGGTGACAGCAACAAAGCTGAGCAGTTCCTCTGCCTAGTTTTAGAAACATCCCTCAGCTCCCTCCCTAACCCCAAAATACAGATGGTGAACTGCCAGAAAACAACAACTTCAGCCTGAAGTCCATTGTGTTCTTGTTTCAGTTCAACCTGGAGTTACAATAACAACAACAAGTATGAGTACTACTACTACTACAACTACTATTACTACAAATAATAATAATAATAATAATAATAACAATAATTCATTCATTCCTCATCTAATCCACTGTCGCCCTATGAGAAGCATAGGCTCCCGGGGCTAGGCAAGTTGGTCCTGACATTTAAGATAACAGTGACCAGCCTCACTCATCCCTGAGTGGCATTAGATGAACCATAAACACCAATCACCCCTTGGATATAAATCTGCACTAGCTCAATCCAATTGGAGCACCTTCATTGCCCACTAAACCACCAGGTGCCATAATTTGGTTAGAAGGTTAATACCTAGCACAATAAATGGTTTCTTGGTGTACAGGAAACAATTTGGTTTGTCACTCAGTGTAGAGTCACCCACAGACAGAAAAAAAGAGGGAAAAATTAAAGGAAAGGAAGACAGTAGAGGAAGGATGGAAAGAAGGAAGGAAGAGAGGAAACGGTAAGCACCCAAGAGCAGCACTACACTGAGTGAGTGGATGGTAAATGCCTCCACCAACCACATAATAATAATAGCAATAATAATAATCATATCTCTCCACCTTCTCCTTGGCCTACCTCGCCTCCTCCCTCCTTCAAATTCACTCAGATATACCTTTTCACCATTCTATTGTTAACCATTCTCTCCACATGACCATACTATCGCAATACACTCTCTCCGATTCTTGTGTCCACTGACTTCCTCACTCCACATCTTTCACGAATCACATTATTTCATATCCTATCCATCCTCTGTACTCCACATACATTTCTCAGCAGTCTCATCTCCACTGCTCTTACTATTGACTTCATTTTCATGCCACACCATAGCCTCACATCCATATGATAAAGCTGGCAATAACACTCCTTCATGTAAGCCTCATACAGCAGCAACACTCAAGCCTCTGTTTCTTATCAAGGCCTTCATAGCGCCAACTACTTTCTTTCCTCGTGTCACTCTACTTTCCACTTCTTCTGCACATTTTCCTCTCTTTTCTACCAGTGTATCCAGGTATTTGAACTCTCTCACCAATTCCAGTCCCTCTCCATTCACTGCAACATTGCACTGGGAGTCACCTTCTCTCAATAACTATCACTTTACTCTTTTCTACATTTACTCTCAAGGCACAATGCTTGCACACATCAGCAAAACTCTGCACTAGTCTACTGAATTCTTATTCAGTATTTGCAAGTAGCACTGCATCATCACCATACAACAAATTTAAGATACTCCATCCATCACCATTCATTACCAATGCCATCCCTCTCTACATTACTTGTGTTTTTACTTCTCTCATAAAACCATCCCCATATATATTGAAAACCATGGGGATATTACACAACCTTGTAGCACACCCACAACGATGGTGAACCATTCATTTAGATGCCCATTTACCCTTACACATGCCTCAATACCATCATAAAAACTCTTGATGGCACCTAGCAGCTTACCATCTACAACGTACATGCACAAAACCTTCCACAATCCTTCTCTGTCTACTTTGTTGTATGCTTTTTCCAGAACCATGAATGCCATAAACACCTTACAGACCTTCTCACAAGCCTTCTCCACTTTCTGTCTTACTGCAAATATTTGATCCACACATCCTTTGCCACTCCTAAAGCAACCCTATTCATAATCCACTAGGACTTCTGATACCTCTCTTACTTTATAATAATTCTTCCATATACCTTCTCTTCAACACTCAGTAAACTTATGCCATGATAATTCTTGGAATCACTTTGCTCACCTTAATTTTTGTACAGGGGTACAATCACAGTCTTTTTCCACTTTGCTGGCACAATTTCACTCATCCAAGCCTTCTTACATATCTCCAACAAGCACTTCATTCTGCTCTCTCCACTACACTTAACCATCTCTGCATACACTTCATCAACCCCAGCTGCCTTCTCATTATAACAATAATCATCATCATCATCATCTTCGTTTTGTGTCCTTCTGTTCCCACAAACTAGGGTTGGACGTGCGATGGCTTTTCTCCACTGCGTCCTATCCTGGATTAAATCTTCTCCAATACCCAGTCTTTCCATATCTTGCATTACAACACTTTTCCAGGTCTTCTTAGATCTTCCTGGAGGTCGACGTCCCACCACTTCCAGTTCCTCCGCTATTCTCACACAGCTCCCTTCCTCACTCCTCCTCACGTGATCAAACCATCTAAGCTGGTTCTGCCTCAAGATGATATCGAGATCCTGCACCCCGCACCTTCTGGCTACCTCCTCACTCAAAACTGTCCTCCCATCTCACTCCCGCCATGTATCTTAACATTCTACGATCAGTACTCCTCAGAACATTCATCATTCTATCGGTCAAAGCCCATGTTTCAGCACCATATATCAATACTGGTCTAATGCGGGCCTCATATATTTTACTTCTGTATCTCAGTGGTATGTGTTTGTTGACCAGTAGGCTAGCTATTTCCTTCCACTTTAACCATGCTGCCGCCACTCTTGTTCTGACTGATCTCTCCACCCCTGCTTCGCAGTCCAATATATCTCCTAGATAGCAGAACTGCTGCACTTCCTGTAGTGTGCCCCCATTCACCTCTAGCACATCCTCTGCTTCATCTCCCTCTGCCTCTCTTCTTATGCAGGCTGGGCAGCGGAAATTTTGCACTCCTCTCAAAGTCTACAGACCTGAACACCTTCTATGGCACCACTTATTACACTCTGTGCACAACACTGAGTTCACTCCTACTCCTCTGCCATTATAACAATAATAATAATAATTATTATTATTATTTTTGTGGTAGGTGGGGGCCCTCACCATCCACTCACTCGATGTTGTGCAGCTTTGGGTGTCTGCCCTTTCCTTCCTTCCTTCCTTCCTTCCACTTCAATCTTTTTTCCTTCATTCTTTCCTCTTTCTTCTGTCTACGGGTGACTTTACACTCCTTCTTATGTCTTTCTTTCCTTCATTCTTTCCTCTTCCTTCTGTATACATGTGACTCTACACTAACAGACAAGCCAAATGGTTTCCCATACACCAGGAAACCATTTACTATGATGGGTGGTATCTATCAGAAAAGGCAAACCAAACTCACAGGCCTCACACCACGAACTGCTCAGGCCCCCGGCTGCACACTGCAGGACCATTCCAGTGACGTCACAATTCGTGACGCAAGAGGTGTGTGTGTGCACACACACACACTAACAGCAATAAGCACTAACACTCTCGTCCTCTCTACTTAATTTGACAAAAGATTCCAAGGACGAAGCTGGATGGTCTATTAGCGTCTGATACACACTATGTATCTAATACACAGACTTTTGTGTGAGTACCATCAACATCCGATATGCACTATGCATCCAATACATACACTTTTGTTTAATTACTATCAAGACCCAGTCTGAGGCCACATACAGATATGTGATGTCTTTTGAAGTATTATAAACTTTCTAGTCTCGAATGACTGCTGCAAGCAGCCGCTCGGTCAAGGCACCTTTCTTGGTGAGACAATCAGCTAGTTGTTGTGATGTATCCACCCAAGATACTTCATCAATCTCCCCTCGCTCCAATATGTCTTGTAATACAGCAATATCAATGCGCAATCTCCTGTCTTCTACGCTCCTATAGCAGTAAAGGGCGTCCACCAGACTCTTGTTGTCGACGAAACACTTTATTTTGATCTTTCCACATCCAGAAACCTCACGCAATATGTTGGTGACATATAAAGCAGTCTCAGCAGATTCAAGCAGCCCCAACGCCTCGGCTTATAGATAAGGTAGATTTGATGACCCTCCTGATCTTTCTTGTCTGCCAGAAAATAGGACATCTTGCCTCACTGGCATCTCGTAAGAAGATCACAAAACTTCCCTGAGACCCATTGCCTACAAGGTTGGCAAATGAGCCATCCGAAAAGCACTCTATATGACAGTCCTCGATTGGCCCCATTCTTGGAATGTATAGCTTCATGTTGTCAGTCTTCACCCTTGAGATCACCTTATTGAGTCTAAGCAAATCCGCTACGGTAGCTCGGTTGCTAGTCACACTCAACTCACACACATCAAAGGCAATATCTGGCTGAGTGTGTGTGGCAATCCAGTTGAGTTGCCCAATTAATGCTCGGTACTCCATTTTCTCAGACTCGGACGGCTCTCCTGATTTTGCCGCTGCACGCTGTCTACTCAGCGTGACTGGTTTCAAAGATGAAGCATACTGGAATTGGTCGAGCGTTATGCTGCCATCGATGTTGGAGATGACATTGAGACCAACATATTTGAAGGCTTTTGATTCTGAACTGCCGATAAGGAATACAGTATTTGACTCAATCGGTTTATTGCTTGCTGTTCGAACTCATGTGTACCAGCCCAAAGGAAGTCATCAACATAGATGCATATAATGCCTTCGACTCTGCCAGTATTGCTCCAAGAGAACAGCGCAGAATCCAGTGATGACACTTTAGCTCCAAGACTCAACAATTGATCTTTTACGCGCAGATACCAATGCCTAGCAGCATCACAAAGGCCGTAAACAGTTTTCTTTAGTCTCCATAACTTACCATTTGCATAATCAGGCAGAGGACGTAAATGAACAACTCTCTCAATGTCGTTACCTTGCAAGTAGGCAGCTTTCATATTCATAGTGTGGCAATCCCACTGGTTGGTGGAGGCCAGAGAAAGTGCCAAACGCACTGCTTCTTTTGAACAAGTAGGTGAGGCTTTTCGGAGATCCACTGTGTCTTCCTCAAATCCTCTGGCAACTAAGCGGGCTTTAACAATAGGCTTTCCATTTTACAGTTTTTCCGTCACAACCCATCGAACCATTATGGCATCTTGCCCACCATCATCTACTTCCTCGTACACATCATTATTCTGCTAGTTTGTACTTTCATTTTCCTTAGCGCATAATATGGCCTCAGAGTTGAAAAGAACAAGCATGTCTGCGTCATCATCAACAACTTCCCATTCGCTAAAATCCTTCTGCAAATCTATCCAATCAATGCTGCCGTCAGAGTCCCTCTTCAAACTATAGCAGTGTTTATACTTTCCAGTGGCTTTACCTGCCCGACTCATAATCCTTCCAGACACCAACTCTCCACTTTCTGAATGTATTCCCTTTATACGTTGACCAACAGAAACTTTGGGAGGCTGATTAACCGGAACAGAAACTGTGGGAGGCTCATCACTGAGAACCACACCATCTTCTGACTCGTCATCTGGTGGATAGTCATTCAACACTCGCAAAGAATTGTTATTAGGCTTCTCCTGGACAACATTGTTCTTCTCATCAGTGCTGACACCACTTTCAACTGTAGTATCTTGCTCTGGCACACGCGCTAGACGACATACGTGCACTCGCACGTAGACACCGCCATGTCTCTCCAGAATTTGTGTCCCATCTCTGCCTATTACAATTCCAGGACCGTGCCACTCATGACTGTCATTTCTTTTGCAAAAGACTTCATCTCCATTTGGGATGTCGTTTAAGCCACTCGAACGTACGTTGTGCCATGGAGCCCTAGCCAAAGGTTCATCTGATTCAGTCTTTATAAACTCGTCTTGCTAAATGAAGAGCGTTCAAGTTGTCTCTCACAATTTTCGATGGTGATGAAGGTTCCAAGGCTGGAGGATCATTTGCGTACACATTAGGCAGACCAGGGTTTTGACCAAAAACAAGTTGGTTAGGGGAAAAGCCTGAGTAGTTGGTGAGAGCATTTCTTGCCGATACTGCCCATGCCAAGGCCACATCCAATTCACACTGGCCATCAGCCATTATCTTCCTAACAATGTCACCAATGACTGCACTTTGACACTCACAGACTCCGTTGCTCCATGGATTCTCTGCAGACGTTGTCATGATCTTGATATTGAAGGCCTCTCCCAGTGCTCGCATTTCCGCATTGTTGAATTCACAGCCATTGTCTGTAAGAATTTTTCCAGGTGCGCCAAACACAACAATCCAGCTCCGAAATATTCCTTTGATAATGGAGGGCGCACACTTATCTGCGATTACTATCGCATTACAATACCTGGTCGCCAAATCAACAAGGACTAAGAAATAATGCCTTCCCCAAGCTTTTAAATCCATGGCTATGGCTTCGTTCAACTTAGACGCCATGGGCAAACTGACTACGGGTCGGGGCTTGGCTTTCTTAAATCTGCAACAGACTGTACAAGCATTAGATACAGCCTTGATAGCCCGCTCCAGTTCTGAACTTTTAATCCCCGCATCTGTGATCAGTTTAATTAATTTCACCGATGTTGGGTGTCCAAATTGCCTGTGAAGCTTCAAAGCCGTTTTTTCTACATCACCCCCAAGAGATGCCAGCGTGATTGTTTCACAAAATTCAAGACCTAGTCATAAAGAAATTGGAAGCAAGTAATGGCCTGAAGATGAGGCCTTCAAATTAATGATAGTTCCACAAATTTTGACCTGGTCACTTCGAAAGTTAATCAACATTTTTGCTTTTTTCATGGAACGTTTACTCAACAGCAAGGGAATCGAGCAGTTCACAACATCAGTTATGATGGTTGCACGCATATTTCCAATGTAGCAGGGCAGAGTAACACGTTTGAGGGAAGAAACTGTGACACCATCAGGAAAAGTAAACGTTGAGGATGACACTTCTTCTCTTATAGCTTCACGTTCGTAATCAGTGAGCTCACTTTGATAGCAATTGATCCATTCAACTCCACATACAGTTGTAGAACACCCTGTATCTAGAACAGCACATCCCTTTACTAGAGTCTGTAACTTACCTCTACTAGCGGCATCATCCGCATGGGCCGTAAATAACGACAGATGCACTGTTTCAGAATTTTCTTCTCGACTGCCGTCGTTTTCGTATACATCCGGACAGTCACGAGCCCAATGAAATCTAGAATCACATACGAAACACCTCGATACCTTTTCGTCAGACCCAAGTGGGTTCTGCCTCCTGCCAGTGGATGAGCGTTGGGGAATTCTAGCAGATAATTCTAGCAGATACGGTTGAATATCGGCCACCATCATGACCTCGATCACGTACTGCACCACCCCGCAACATTCTCCGTCCTCGTCAAGTACCTCTAACATAAAATGCTTCCTCACCCCCAACTTCGTCACTCCAAAATACTGGTTCGCCCTTCACCTCCCTGGCAGACACTGTTGCACCATTCTGCCTGCCAATTTCACCAGCAAAAATAAGATTCAGGGCAGATTTCATGTTTTCATATGTCACCTCAGTTATCGCAGACATCACTAGTTGTTGTTCACTGTCTGAAAGTTTGCAAGCAGCTAAGAGCATAAAAGCCATCACAGAACTTGGCAGTGCCATGTCCTGCTTTGTAAATTTGAAATAAACATGCTCAAATTCTGCCACGAACTTACGAATGTTCATATCACCGGCTCTTCTGAAGTTGTACAATTCATGAAAAGCTGCAAACTGCCGATGTCCTTTGTCCACAAGAAATAAACTGTCTAGTTTTTTCAGCAAGGTCTGAACACCATTCTCGTTTCAAATCAGCAGCATCAACTTCCGAAGACGCCACCCTCGCTCTTCCAGACAATGACAGGTGAATAGCTAAGGCTTGCTTCTTTTTTGGTAAGTCCATCAGTTCGCACCAAATATCGATGTCCTTCTTCCAACTCTCATAAGCAGAATCATTTTCAAGTTTTGGAGGCTACTTAGTCGAACACGACACCATTATTTTCAAACCACGCTCTGCTACCAGTATCAGAAAAGGCAAACCACACTCACCGGCTTCACACTGTGAACTGCTCAGGCCCCCGGCTGCACAGCGCAGGACCCTTCCAGTGACGTCACCACTCATGACGCATTAAGTGTGTGCGCATGCACACACACTAACAGCAATATGCACTAATAGTATCCATATCACCAAATTTTAGCGCATGGTGGTTCAGTGGGTAATTATGGCACTCCAGTCAGATTGAGCTGGTGAAGGTTTATATCAAAGGGGCGGTTGGGGTTTACTGCTCATGTTATACCACTAAGGGATGAGTGAGGATGGTCACTCTCATCTTAAATGTCAGGACCAACTTGCCTAGCCCTGGGCTCCTACGTCTCCTTATAGGGCAACGTAGGATTGGATGATGGATGGATGGATAATAAAAATAATAATAATAATTATAATAATAATAATGGTAATAACCACCATCCACTCACTCGATGTAGTGCTGCTTTGGGTGTCTGCCCTTAGCTTTCTTCCATTCCATCATTCTTTCCTCTTCCCTCTGTCTACGAGTGACCCTACACTGAGTGACAACCCAAGTGGTTTCCTGTACACCAGGAAACCATTAACTACGCTGGGTGTTAACCATATAACCAAATTATGGGGCCTGGTGGTTTAATGGGCAGCTGAGGCGCTCCAATTGAATTAAGCCTGTACCGGTTTATATCCAAAAGGTGGTTGTTGTTTATTGCTCATGTAATGCCACTCAAGGGAAAGTGAGCCTGGTCACTTTCATCTTAACCCACCCCGTCCTGGCAAGTTTTATCCTAACCCACCCCAGAACCCGGCACATTTTCAACTTTTTGTTTTTTGGCTCAAACTTCCGCTTTTGGTCAGAAACAATGGAAAATCACCAAGAAAGTGTTTACCTACGCTCCGAAGTGGTCTAGACATGTATACTCCGGTGCACCTGGGCCCCGTACTCTGTAAAGGCATGCTGCAGTTGCCACATTTTCTATGATGGGGTCACAACTCCAAACCACCCATGATACATCAAAATACATTTATTAGGTCTAAATTAACATTTTGTATAAGAATATATTGGTATTCAAACAAAAATATAGGTGATATAAGTGTAAGTTCAATTTGGCCCTACCAGAGAATCGACAATTTTTGTCACAGTTGATTCCTGAGACTGTTCTTTCAACTTACAATTCTATTTCTCTGCTTACATTATACTTTTCTACAATTATTATGTCATTTCCAACTTTCTATAACACTTATCACATACTGACAGGCCTGACTATTATTACTGAGTGTAATATTATCGCATATTGACATGTGTTACTATTACACTAAGCATGATATTATCACAAGCACACATTATTCCATTCTTATTTTCAACTTCGAGTATAGTTTTCCACAAAGATTATACCAATTTTCAACTTCTAAAACTGTTATCACATACTGACAGGCTTTACTATTATTATTCAGATCAGAATAATATTATCGCATACTGATGTGCCTTAGTATTACAATGAGCATGACATTATCACAAGCACACAGTATTACATGGTATTCTTCAACTTCCATTATAATTTTCCAAAAAGATTATTATCATCGTAAGCACATATATTTACATGACTTGGTATTATACTGAGCCTGATATTCTTGTAAGCACACACTATTGCATCCCATTTTCCAACTTTCAATTGACTTTTCCACAGAGATTATCATCATTTTCCAACATTTATCACAGATATACCTAACTAGTGAGTGGTACATTTTTGCAAGCACACAGTATCACCTAGAGTATGCACATATACCAACATTTTCAGTAATGTAGGATGGTGAGGTACTGCTTGAAAAAGGGCTCAAGGCACAAGCCGACACTGCACTCAACACACCCATATCTTGTGTCTCGTCTGCCTGTGCTCTCCCTAATGGTGGAATTGCTGCACATGTGACCGCAGCGCTGTGGTCTGGGGAGGTTTTATGTAGGGGGGATGGTGGTAAGGAAGTGGCGTCCTGTGAGACATAGGGGCAGCTGGCCGGCAGTTGCAGTGTGGGTGTGAGGATGGGTCCTTTCCTCAGAATATTTCCCAATGATCTCTTGCGAAGGTCCCTCACAAACCCCTCGAAGGTCTCTGCTTTCCCCTGTCATCAAGGCGTGGCTGTAGTGGCAGTTGAGGACCATGATATTATGCACGTGGAAGGACAGTTTCTTGTACCACTTCATCGTGGTCCTGGCACATTCCATACTGGAAATCATGGAGTCAGACTGGTCTACCTGCCTCATGTTCACACTGTAGTCCACTACTGACTCAGGTTTCCAGACGTGGGCCCTCCTCTGGCAGGTGTACTCCACGGAGTCTGTGTGGTGCATCAGGGGGTGGTGTACAATGGATAGGAGGGAAACTTTTCTCTTGTGGTTCCATACAGTGGCGAAGATGTTATATGCCTTGAAGAAAACCACCTCATTCCTGTCGAGTTTCCTGTTGAGTTGCACCATATGCCGTCGGTTTCTCTTGACAGTGCCACAGACTCCGGTATTGTGACGGTGGAGGTACTGAGCTAGAAGAGGGCTAGTGTACCAGTTGTCGAGGTACGAGACGTGACCACAATGAAGGTAATGCTCTATCATGGTCTTTACCACAGCCCCTGAGAGTCCTATGCTCCGATCTTCTGTTATGTCTGTCTAAGTGCCTGTGTACAAGACTAAGTCTTGCACATAACCAGTTTTACAGTCACATATAACAAAGATCTTGAACCCAAAACAGTGTTTTTTGCTGGGTATGTACTGTCTAATGGAAATATTGCCTCTCCACAATAAAAGACTCTCGTCTATGACGAGGTCTATGTAAGGATAAAAAAACGAGAGGAATGTTTCCTGTAGGTGATCAAAAACAGGCCTAATTCTCCTCATTTTATCTGTGTTTGTTATTTACATTACCAGGGTCGTCTGAATCATAAAAGTGGAGGCGGCTCAGACTGTACTGAAATCTATTCCGACCCATAACTTTACTGAAGAAAGGGGTGTAAGTAATGGGGTCAGGGGTGTAAGTAATGAGGACAGTAGACCAGTAAGCCAGAATTTGTCCTTTACATACTATACCCATCAAGAGAACCAGGGCAAAATTAAAAAAAAGATCTCACTTACTGTCACATGGGTAACCATACGCCTATGAGTGCCTGCTTCTGGTCCCTTGATGCCCACTTTCACTCCACAGCCTCTCTCCAAAGATGTCTGTCTGCTCCACAATAGTCTCCACAAACTGCTCTGAGAAATAAAGGTGGAAGAAATCCACCCTGGTGGAGCCTGCATGAATATGTGGAGCAATAATGCCGACTGCCACTCCTCTGTAGAGGTGAATCATGGGTTCAAAATCACTCCCGTCCTCCCAGACCCACGACACATCACCGTCACCAGCCTCGTCACCGTCGTCGCCTTCGTCGGGGTGTGGAGGAAAGAGTGCTGGTGGTGGCTGCAGAGGTGGAGAGCGGCTCCCTTCCCCACTCGTGGTCCTCTTCCCTTTCCCTTTTCCTTTTTCTTCCCCTTCCCTTTCACTCCATTCCCCACATCATGGGGCTGTGGAGAGGAAGCGCAGGAATACTGTGGGGCGAATTATGTACTAGGGAGCGGCTTCACGTCACCTCCCAACCACCCAGGTGCACCACGTGAAAGCGCGACCTCGCTCCCTAACACTACCACTTTCACTTTCTCTAATTCTCACTCTAGCCCCTACACTTCTGCCATCCCCAGACAAGTAAAGAGATCCACACCTTTTACGCCGCCTCGCTCCTTCCACTTCACATGGTGAGATCCATTCATTTCCCAACCACGTGGCAGCAGAACATCCACGTCCTCCGCCCAATTACTCGTCCTCGTCCGACATTTCGTGTACAGGCTGCATAGAGGTATGCCCACGTCCTAGTGGTCCAGCCTGGCCTGCCTGATGGTAGGTTACATACCGCCGCTTCCTTGGAGACAGGACCTCCTCGTCACTGCTACTCATCTTCTTGGCTGGAAGCATGTAATCTTTATCAAGGATATCATCATCTACTGGCGAGTCACTATTGCCAATGAATTCCTCAGCTGGGTAGGCGTCCAGGATAGCTTGGATTTGCTCATCAGAGAGACCTCGGCGCGCCATGTCTGTCCTGGGTCACTGCCACAAGGTGAGTGGCCGAGTCACAGGTGAATGCGGGTCACGCGGGGTCTGGGAGTGTCCCCACCTGGCGGCAGGTAAAGGAAGGTGTCACGTGTCTACGTACCAAAAATCTCCCGCAAAACTTGAAAAATGTGGAAATGATGGGAATTGCAATTGCAACACATACAATGCACGTCACTGGGAGTGAGCGAGTTAGGGTGCAACGTGCATCAAATGTCGACGGACCGAGGCGGGTTAAATGTTAGGACCAACATGCCTAGCCCCAGGCTCCTATGCTCCTCATGGGACAACGTAGGATTGGATGATGGATGGATGGACAATAATAATAATATCATAATAACTATCTATCTCTATCTATTGCCAGACGCCTCAATCCCGCGCGGGGTGGCCACAAACAAATCGCCTCCATGTCACTCTGTCCCCTGCCATTTCACTACCACGCTCCCAACTCACACCCCCCCTCTCTCATATACCTCTCCACTCCATCCCTCCATCTCATCCTCGGCCTCCCCCTCCCTCTCGCCCCCTCCACCTCACTCACATACACTCTCCTTGTCAGTCTTTCACTCTCCATCCTCTCCACATGCCCAAACCACCTTAACGTGTTTCTTCTAACGCTTCCCATCACGTCCTCAAGCACACCACAACGCTCCTTCACTTCCTCATTTCTTAGTCTGTCTCTCCATGTGACTCCACATGCTCCTCTCAAATAACTCATTTCCACTGCTCTCACTATTGACTTCTGTCCTTGCAACAGGGTCCAAGCTTCACTTCCATATGTCAGAGTTGGTATCACAATACTGTCATGTAACAACTTTTTCGCTTCCATGCTCACTTCTCTGTTTCTTATCACTGCTTTTAACGAACCAGCAACCTTCCTTCCCTGCTGTACCCTTTCGAGCACTTCACCCTCCAGACTTCCATCCTTACTCATCACACTGCCCAAGTACTTAAATTCACTCACATTCTCCATATCCTTCCCATCCAATCTCACTGTACATTCACTGGCTTCACTTCTCTCGAAGACCATCACTTTACTCTTCCCCACATTCACCTTTAGATTCCGTTTCTTACACACTCTCCCAAACTCATCTACCAAGCCTTGCAGCTCCCCTTTACTCATCACACTGCCCAAGTACTTAAATTCACTCACATTCTCCATTTCCTTCCCATCCAATCTCACTGTACACTCACTGGCTTCACTTCTCTCGAAGACCATCACTTTACTCTTCCCCACATTCACCTTTAGATTCCGTTTCTTACACACTCTCCCAAACTCATCTACCAAGCCTTGCAGCTCCCCTTCGTCTTCACTCAACAACACAGTATCATCTGCAAACAACAGTACAGGTAGTTTCCAAACACTGCCCTCTCTCACTAGGGCCGCTCCAACATCCACTGCCCGACCTTGTATCTCTTTTATAACCCCATCCATATACAGATTGAACAACCATGGAGACATGACACATCCTTGTTTCAATCCAACCTTCAAATGGAAAGATTCACTCAGTTTGCCATCCACACGCACTGCAGCCTTAGCACCCTCATACATACTCTTTACAGCCTTCAACAACTTCCCATCCACTCCATATATTCTTAATACCTTCCACAAACCTTGTCTATCCACCCTGTCATAAGCTTTCTCCAGATCCATAAAGGCTGCATACAACTTCTTGCCCTTCTCAAGAAACTTTTCCACTAAGGATCTAAGAATGAATATCTGGTCTGCACAACCTCTTCCCTTCCTAAAACCTCCTTGTTCTTCTCCAACTAATTCCTCAGTAATTTCCCTAACTCTGTCAATAAGTATCCTACCATATACTTTTCCTATTACACTGAGAAGGCAAATGCCCCTATGATTATCACACATTGCTTTTTCCCCTTTTCCTTTATACAGAGGAATAATTATACCTGACTTCCAATCCTCCGGGACTCTACCCTCCTCCCAAGCCAATCTGCACACCTTCCACATCCATTCTATTACTATCTCTCCCCCATGCTTCAGCATTTCACCACACACTCCATCAATTCCTGGGGCTTTCCCCATTTTAACTTTCTTCATTGCTTCCACAACTTCCATCCTGGTGATTTATTCCTCTCTTCTCTCAACCCTCCTTCTCCCTGCCATTCCCCAGCCTCTTATACTTGCATTACTTTCATTCTCTATGTTCAACAGATCATTAAAGTGTTCTCTCCATCTGTTTACTTTTTCTCCCTTCTCCACTAGTAATCTACCATTTTTATCTTTCACACCCCCACTGACTTCGTTGGCACCCTGTCTAGCTCTCTTTACCTCCTTCCAGAACATTTTCTTACATTCCCTCCACTTTACACTCAAATTCCTTCCAAATTCCTCATCCACTCTCTTCTTACTCTCTCTTACTAAGTAAATCTTTTCACCTCTCTCCTTCTCACTACATATAACTCTCTCGTCCGTCTCTCAGCTTCTTCGATGCCCCTGTTCCTCATCCACTCATTATATGCTTTCTTCTTTTGTGCCACAGCCTCTCTCACCTCTTCAGTCCACCATGCTGTTCCCTGAACCCCCTTTCGTCTTCTCTTCACCCCACACACCGCCTCACATGCTGCACAGATTTCTTCTGTGAATACCTTGCACACACCTTCCACGTCCCCCATCTGCTCCAATCTATATTTACCCAATCGCTCCTCCACTTCCCTTTTATATTCAGCCTTTATTCCATCCTCTTGTAACTTTTCTACCCTCCTTGTAACAAATACTTCCTCCTGTCCTTCCCTTCTTCTCTTTCTCCATCTTGTTTGGACTCTGATTCTGGCCACCACCAAGTGGTGGTCAGAAAGTGCACTCCCCCAACCTCTATATACTCTTGCATCCATTACACATCTTCTGATCCTTTCATCCACACACACAGTCAATCGTTGCCTTCCGTTCATTCATTCCACCGTCCTCTCTTCTCACCACTCGCCATGTATACCTATGGATCATTTTGTGCCTGAAGAGGGTATTAACTACCATAAACCCCCTCCCAGCACAAATGTCCACTAAAGCACTGCCATTCTCATCCATCTCTGCAGGCACACCCCACTCACCAACCACTCCATCCACCTTCTCACTCCCTACTTTTCCATTCATATCTCCAATCAGAAACACTCTCTCATTCCTTTCAAACTTTTCCAAGCAGGCTTCCACATTTGTCCAAAACTCTTCTCTCACTCTACTTACACGATCTTGCGTTGGCGCATACACGCACACAATTGCCCACACGCACACAATTCAGGAGTGGATAAATATGTTCCAAGAGTAAGTGGGAAAGAATACAGGAAAAAGGAGTGGTTTAATAGAAGGTGTATTATAGCAAAAAAAGAGAGGAACATGGCATGGAACAAATGGAGAAAGAGATGTAATAACAGAACAAAGGAAGAATATAAAAGAACTAGAAATGAATATACAAGAATTCGTAGAGAGGAAGAAAGGAACTTTGAAAAAGGTATAATCGACAAATGTAAGGATGAACCCAAACTGTTTTATAGATTTGTTAATGGCAAATTGAAGCAAAAGGAAGGAATCACCAAACTGAAAGTAGAAGGAGAGGTCTATAATGATGCGGCAATGCAAGCTGAAATAATGAACAAACGTTTCCAATCAGTTTTTACTAATGAAGGGGAGTTTGTGGAGGGGGAAGGAGTGACTAGGAGTGTAGTGATAAAAGATATAAAAGTGGAAGTACAGGAAGTGTACAAATTACTGGAAACTCAAGATGTAAGGAAAGCCCCAGGACCAGATGGAATTTCAAATTGGGTACTGAAGGAATGCAGAGACCAACTGGCAGATAAGATTCACAGTTTAATTGTGTGTTCGCTGGAAGAAGGGAAAGTGCCTCGGGAATGGAAGAGAGCAAATGTGGTACCAATTTATAAGAGAGGAAACAAGGAAGAACCCCTGAACTATAGACCAGTGTCCCTAACCAGCATGGTTGCAAAATTGTGTGAGAAGGTTCTGAAAGATAGGTGGATAAAATATCTGGAAGAGATGAATATTTTGACTGAAAGTCAGTTTGGATTTAGAAGTGGAAGGTCATGTGTTTCCAACTTGTTGAGCTTTTACTCAAGAGCGATTGATGTGCTGCAGGAGAGAGACGGTTGGGTGGATTGTGTATATTTAGATTTGGAGAAGGCCTTTGACAAAGTACCCCATAAGAGACTAATGTGGAAACTAGAGCATATAGGAGGACTGAAGGGTAACCTCCTGGAATGGATGAAAGACTTTTTGAGAGACAGACAAATGAGGACAGTAATAAAGGACAGGATGTCTGGATGGAGAGAAGTAACAAGTGGTGTCCCACAGGGCTCGGTGTTGGCACCAGTAATGTTCCTGATTTACATAAATGATATGGTAGATGGAGTAAACAGTTATGCAAGTCTGTTTGCTGATGATGCCAAGATCTTGAGGAAGGTAGAGGTTGAGGAGGACTGTAAAATGCTGCAGGAGGATCTGGATAGGATACATGACTGGAGCCGGATGTGAGAAATGAAATTCAACGCAAAAAAATGTAAAATATTGGAAATGGGTAAAAGCACCAAGAGACCATCACTGAACTATATGATGGGTAATGAACCAATCACAAAAGCGAGAGAAGAGAAAGATTTAGGAGTGCTGTTCCAGGATAGTTTGTCACCTGAAAAACACATCAACAAGATAGTTAGAGAGACATATAAACTCTTGACCAACATAAGAGTGGCATTCCATTACATGAATGAAGAGATGATGAAAAAACTGATAGTGGCCATGATCCGCCCCAGGTTAGAATATGCGGCAGTAGTGTGGTCCCCACACAAAAAGAAAGATATAAACAAGATTGAGAGAATACAAAGAACAGCAACCAAGATGGTCCCCAGTTTGGCAGATCTGTCATATAGTGAGAGGCTAGAAAGGCTGGATTTGCCATCTTTAGAGGAAAGGAGAGAGAGGGGTGACATGATTGCAGTGTTCAGGACCATGATGGGAGTAGATACAATTGATAGAGAAGATCTGTTTTTATGGGATAAGAGAGCAACAAGAGGACATGGACTGAAACTGAAGAAGCCGCGCTGCTTGAAGGACATCAAGAAATATAGTTTTCCGTATAGATGCATAGACCTGTGGAATAGACTGGACAAAGAGATCGTCCAGTCTAAAAACTTAAACGAGTTTAAAGCTAAATTTGACTTATTGAGAAACAGAGACGGGACCCCACGAGCGTAGCTCATTTCCTGTATATCACAATTAGGTAAATACAATTAGGTAAATACACACACACACACACACACACACACACACACACACACACACACACACA
>JAGKTI010006762.1:0-11967 GCA_018397915.1 Birgus latro | reverse complement strand
ATAATAATAATAATAATAATAATAATAATAATAATAATAATAATAATAATAATAATAATAATAATAACAACAATAATAATACAAACATACATAAATACAAACATACATATATACAAACATACATACATCATCTAACCCCGTATTCCCCATGAGGAGCGAAGGAGCGCGGGGCTAGACAAGTTGGTCCTGACATTAATGATGAAAGTCACCAACCTCATTCATCCCTGAGTGGCATTACATGAGCAATAAACCCCAACCACCCCTTGGGGATAAACCTACACAGGCTCAACCCAGCTGGAGCGCCTTAATTACCCATGAAACCACCAGGTGCCACAGTAGCAGTAGTAGTTGTACCCTAGGCAGTCTGGCCAAACAGCCCCGAGTCCATAAGGAAGGCCACAGAAGAGACAGGGCTTTCCCACAGAGCTCTCAAGGAGTGTATACTGTGTTGTTGGGGCAGGCGATTGTGTGCAATGCAGTCTTCCATAATGTGCTTAATAGTATGGGGTGCTGTTCCAGCCTGGACAGGCGTCAGCGACGGAAACATCCAGCCTCTTCTGATAACTCAAGAGGACTGGATGATGCCCATATCTTAGCCTGGCCATGTGGAACCTGTCCTCATGAGGGAGGTAGGATATCAGGAGGCCATGCAGGCTGCTGTGTGTTGTCTTTATGTGACTGGATGATGTGGCAAATTACAGTATTTGGGCATGGATATGCTTCTGGAAGTTGGTTTGAGGCAGGTGAGGGGGGGGAAAGATGACAGTATTTGTGTATGATGTCGTGTGCTGGGTGTTGTTTTGATGTCCCTCGGTGGGTGTGGATATGCTGCCATGTAGTGCAGTGGATGGTGAGGGTTTGTGAAGGCTGCGGCAAAAATCTACGTGCCTCTCATCTAGATGATCCTTGACTATGAGGACTTTGGTTTCTTGGTGTAGGTGGTCTGTGGGTGTAGTAGCTGTGCAGCCTGTGATTATTTTTAGGGCCTTGTTATGTATGCCCTGTACAGTGTTGCAGTGTGTTTTAGTGAGGTTAGAAGCCGAAGCAGGGCTTACATAATTCATCACTGAACATGTATATTGTTTGTATATTGTGGTGGTGGTTTCTTCGTTGTGTCCAAATGTTGTATGGGAAAGTGACCTTAAGGCACTGAATCTTGGTGTTAATTTATGTCTAATGTTTGTGATGTGTTGTTTAAATGACACTGATGTATTGTATGTTACACCTAGGATTTTGGTTGTGTCTGTGTGTGGTAGGGGAGGGTTGTTTATGGTATGGTGTGGAATGTGACTGTGTTCTGCTGTCCAGTATGTGAGAAGGGGGACTGTAGATTTGGCTGGGGCTATTTTGAGTGTTTGTGGTGAAACATTTGTGTAGTGTGCTGAGGTAAAGTTGGAGGATGTGTGTGGCTGTGTTTGCATTTTGGTGTGCACATGTAAGTGTTATGTTGTCTGCATAGGAAGCTCTGCATATCTGTGGTGTGTGGGGTGTGGGCATGTCGTGCATATATAGGTTAAAGTGAGTAAGGGACAGAACAGATCCTTGGGGGACGCCATTTGTAAAGTTTCTGATGTTTGATGATTGACCGGCACAACGTTCAAAAAGGAAAGAGAGAAGTTGATAACTTACAAAAATGGAGGTGTAGAAACTCAAACTGATTTTATGCTGATGAGAAAGACTGTAAAGTTATACCAGGTGAAGCATGTCTACCACAACAAAGACTATCAGCTATGGATTTGAGAGTGGAAAATATGAAAGGAAGAAAGAAGAGGAAGGGTGTTAAAAGAGTAAAGGAGTGGAAGTTGAAGGATGAGGAGATAATACTACAATTTCAAGAGAGTCTGAAGATAAGAAATGAGAGACAGAGAGGCGATTGGAAACACTTCAGGGATAATATAACAGAGGCTGCGAGGGAAGTCTGTGGAGAAACAACAGGTCACAGGAGAAAAGAGAGATGTGGTGGTGGTATGAGGAGGTGAAGCAGGCGATAAGTGAGAAGAAAAGAACATTTAAAGTATGGCACAGAACTAGAAGGGAAGAAGACAGAAGAGAATATAATGAAAAGAAAAGACAGGCAAAGAAAGAAGTGGCCAGAGCAAAAAAGGTGGCATGGGAAAGTTGGAGTAGAGATCTGGAGAGTGCACTAGGATGGACAAAAATGTTTAAAATTGCAAGACAGATGAGGAAGGAGAGGAAAGATGTGGTGGGAGCTAAATCTGTAAAGGATGAAAATGGGGAAATAAAAACTGATGAGGCAGAAATACTGGAAAGGTGGAAGAGGTACTTTGAGGAACTGTTAAATGAAGAAAATAATTATGAGATAGAAGAGATGAGAAAAGTTGAAGGGCCAGTTGCAATGATAACAGAAGCTGAAGAGGAGATAGTCTTAAAGGAAATGAAGTCTGGGAAAGCTCCAGGCCCAACAGGTATAACAGCTGATCTGATAAAAAAGGCTGGAAGTACTGGAGTAAAAGAATTGACAAGGATTTTCAATAACATCTTAGTAGGAGGACAGCCACCTGAGGACTGGAAGGATAGCTGGACAACGCCAATTTATAAAGGAAAAGGAGATGCCCTTCTGTGTGGAAAGTACCGAGGAGTCAGACTGTTAAAGCATGGAATGAAGATATTCGAAAAGGTCTTGGAAGGAAGGCTGAAGCAGATAGTGAAGATAGATAACAGACAGTTTGGATTTTGCGCAGGTAAATCCACAATAGATGCAATATTCATCATAAGACAGTTGCAGGAAAAGTTTCAACAGAGGAGGAAATCTTGTACCATGTGTTTGTGGACTTGGAAAAAGCTTTTGATAGAGTACCAAGGAGAGTCATAGAGTGGGCCTTGAGAAGACAGAATGTGCCTGAGAGACTCACTGCAGCTGTCATGTCTCTCTATATTGATACAAGATCAAAAGTCAAGACAATAGCAGGAACATCAGGATATTTTGGAATAGGAGTTAGGGTACATCAAGAGTCAGCACTCAGTCCACTGCTGTTTAACATAGTAATGGAGGAGGCAGCATGGGAATGTAGGGGGGAAGGCCCATGGGAATTGCTGTATGCTGATGACAGTGCTAACAAACTAAGGAAGAAGTGGTGGAAATGCTTAATAGATGGAAAAATGGAATGGAGAAGAGGGGAATGAAAATAAATATGGATAAGACAAAGGTAATGGTGACAGGCAAGAAACCAGTAGAAAGAATTCAGTCAGGAAAATGGCCATGTGGATGCTGTGGCAGAGGAGTAGGAGTGAACTCAGTGTTGTGCATGGAGTGTAATAAATGGTGCCATAGAAGGTGTTCAGGTCTGCAGAATTTGAGAGGAGTGCAAAATTTCCGCTGCCCAGCCTGCATAAGAAGAGAGGCGGAGGGAGATGAAGCAGAGGATGCGCTAGAGGTGAATGGGGGCACACTACAGGAAGTGCAGCAGTTCTGCTATCTAGGAGATATATTGGACTGCGAAGCAGGGGTGGAGAGATCAGTCAGAACAAGAGTGGCGGCAGCATGGTTAAAGTGGAAGGAAACAGCTAGCCTACTGGTCAACAAAAACATACCACTGAGATACAGAAGTAAAATATATGAGGCCTGAATTAGACCAGTATTGATATATGGTGCTGAAACATGGGCTTTGACAGACAGACTGAAAATGTTCTGAGGAGTAATGATTGTAGAAAATTTAAGATACATGGCGGGAGTGAGATGGGAGGACAGAGTTTTGAGTGAGGAGGTAGCCAGAAGATGGGGAGTGAAGGATCTCGATATCATCTTGAGGCAGAACCAGCTTAGATGGTTTGGTCACGTGAGGAGGAGTGAGGAAGGGAGCTGTGTGAGAATAGCGGAGGAACTGGAAGTGGTGGGACGTCGACCTCCAGGAAGACCTAAGAAGACCTGGAAAAGTGTTGTAATGCAAGATATGGAAAATCTGGGTATTGGAGAAGATTTAATCCTGGATAGGAAGCAGTGGAGAAAAGCCATCGCACGTCCAACCCCAGTTTGAATATGGGAACAGAAGGACAAAAAATGATGATGATGATGATTGACCGGCATATGTTACACATGCACATCTGCCTGCTAAATAGTTTGCCAGCCATCTTTTTGTGCTATTGTGCATGTTTCTGTTAAATACTTTGTGAGGTTGTGGCGGAGGATGACATCACTTTGCTAATGTCTAGTATGACAAGGAGTGTTCTGTGTGGTGAACTAGCTGAATTCATGCCATCAAAAACTCTCTGTGTAAGGTCTGTAAGAAGAGTGTTTGTGGAATGTAGTGGTCTAAAAGCATGTTGTGATGGGGCTAGGGGGGTGTGAGGTGTAACTAGTTGTAGTACCAGTCATTCAGTGACTTTGGAGGGGGTGCAGAGGAGTGTGATGGGGCAGTGTGAGGAAGGTAACGTGGGGGCTTTGTTGGGTTTGGGGATGGTTCTGATAATCCCATGCTTCCAGATGCTGGGTATTATGTTGTGTGAGTAGCTGTAGTTTGATATGTTGGTGAGTGCTTATATGCCTTGTGGTCCAAGGTGTTTAGGGTGTATTTTGCATATGTTGTCTGGTCCACAGGCAGATGAGTGCTTAAGGCTGCTAATGATGTGCTTTGTCTGGTTGTGAGTGAAAGGTGCGAAGTCTGCGTATGTGGGGAACTATCTCTTAGGTCGGATGATATGTCGGTCGTCACAATCGGGGTTTAGATGGCCGACATGTGAAAAGTGATTGATGAGTTTTTTTGCATTTTGTCTTTTTGAAGGTATGGTGTCTGTTGTTGTGATGGCACCGTGTGATTGAATAGTGTTGCTGTTGGAGTGTGATGCTGTTTAGTGTTTTGTAGAGTTTGCTGGTGTTTGTTTTGTGATCAGGTGTTTGGAGATAATTATTCCAATTTAGTGTTTGTTGTTCTGATATTTTATTGTCTATTTGAGTGTTGAGTCCTTGTATCTGTCATACGGTATCATGTGTATGGGGTGTTGGGGAGTGTCGAAGTGTGTCCCGTTGACTGATGAGGCCTTGAATTTCTGGTGTGAAGTCGGGGTTGTGTCTTCTTCTGTTGCCTCTGGGGATGTGTCTTTTGTATGCGTTTTGTATAATTGTACTGAAAGTGTGCACAGCGGTGTTGATGTTTGTGATGGATGTACTATTTAATGTTTCAAAGTGTTTCTCTGTTTCAGTTGTGAAGGCCTCACTGTTGGCTCTCTTATAATTAGTGTGTGTGTGTCTGTGGCCAGCTGGGGTGATTCTGGTTTTGGTAGTGATGACAATCGGGAGGTGGTCAGAGCCAAAGGTTCTGACCACTCCCCAGGATGTTGTGGGGGTGAGGTTTGGGAAGCAGAATGTGATGACTGGGGATGATGGGAGGAAAAGGGGTTGGTGTGGAGTATGGAAGGGGTTGGGGGATTGGATGGTGCGGGAAGGATCGGTGGGTTAGGGTGAGAAGGTGTGGAGGTCAGAGAGGGGCTGGTGGGGGGTTAGTGGGTGAGGGGAAAGAGCAGGTTATATGGTTACCACTCAGCATAGTATATGGTTTCCTTATGTACAGGAAACCATTTGGCTCGTTGCTCAGCGTAGTGTCACCCATAGACAGATGGAAGAGGAGAGAAAGAAGAAAAGAAAGAAAGAAGAGGAAGAAAAAAATAAAGGAAGAGAAGAAAGAGCAGTCAACCGAGAGCAGCACTACAATGAATGAGTGAATGGTATCACCACTTCTCCACCTCCTCCTACTATTACCATCATTACTACTACTATAACTAACCTTGGTGGTGGTGGCTGTGATGGGAAGCATAGGGTGAAGCATTCCACTAAGTGAGGGTAGCGAAGCAAGGGTGTTATAACTGCCTTCAGTTCACTTGGCTGTAGGTTTGGTTGATTCTGAAGCATCTGCAGTTGCCTCATTATCTTAAGGATGTACTGGGGCTGACCACCAAACTGACGCTGGCCAAATTAAAACATCATCATCATTATTATAAACCTACCCCCCAAGATTACCATCATAATCAATCATCATCATCATTATCTTCATCATCACCATAGCCCAAACTCCCACCATTACCACCATAATCAATCATCATTATCAATTTATTACCATCATTATCATCATCTCAATCAATCAACCATCATCAACATCATCCCTAACTCACACCATTACTACCAAAATCAATCATCATCATCATCACCCCTAATTCCACCATTACTACCAAAATCTTTCATCATCATCAAACCTATAGAAAGAATGTCTCTCTGGTCAGGGAATTCAAACCACTACATCATCATGAACAGCCAAGCACAAAAATATTAGTTTATACAAAAGAACCTACATTAAGTTTGTCGAGGAAATCTCTCATGCGGTGTATGGCACAAAACTGGGCGTACTTCCCAATGGCTATGGCTTGTTGTGGCATGAGGAATGCCACAAACTCTTCCAGCAGTTGTGGGTGATCCTTTAGAACCTGAAACATTACAGAACACCTAGTAGCACTTTCAGCCTCTTATGGCTCACTTTCAATCCTTTACAACTCAACTGAAAGGTTACTTAAAACACATCAATTCTTTCAGGCTACTAGAACTCACTTTCAGCTGAATAAAACTGTCTGGTGTTTGTGGGAATACAACACAATGTACTAGAGCTGTCCTGCCATGAAAGGATAAACAGCACCAGCATCAACACCCACATTTCATAACTCCACCACCACTGGACAAGACAGGGCCGACGGCGGTGGCGGTGGACTCATCACCCTGGTACACAAATCCATCAACTTTCCAGATACCAGTGCACACACAAAATCACTTCTCCTCCCACATGACACCACAACAGAAATACAATCAATTAAAATACACACTGGTAACAAATCACACATAACAATAACCAATGCATACATTCCCCCCCAATCATCCCCCACAGTAGCACACAATTACTCTCCACAAATACACATCACTAACACCCAACATCATCCTGAGCGGTGATATCAACACCAAGGTGTCAGCCTGGTATGTCAACAACCCTGACACCGACAGAGGGCTGGTAGTACTACAATCTCAATAATCTTTTCATCCTCAGCAGTCTCCATCAACACAACCATATCCCACACCAAGTCCTCTTCCTCCCATCATCCCCAGACATCACCTATTGCTCCCCAAACCTCGCCCCCACAACATCCTTGAGAGTTGTCAGAGCCCTTGGCTCTGACCACCTCCCAATCCATCACTACCAAAACCAGAATCACCCCAGCTGGCCACAGACACACATACACTAATTATAAGATAGCCAACCGGGAGGCCTTCACAACTGAAACAGAACAACACTTTGAATGATTAAACGGTACATCCATCACAAACATCAACACCGCTGTGCACACTATCAATCAATTACTGTATTCAAAATGGAGACAAAAGACACATCCCTAGAGGCAACAGAGACAATATATCCAAACACTTGATTACAAAATAAACACCAGCAACCTCTACAAAACAATAAACAGCATCACACTCTCCAACAGCAACACTACTCAATCACACGCTGCCATCACAACAACCGACACCTTACCTTCAAACAGACAGAATGCAAACACTCTCATCAATCACTTTTTATGTCAGCCGGCGTAAGAGGCAGTTCCCCACAGACCCAGACTTTGCACCTTTCACTTACAACCAGACAAAGCACATCATTAGCAACCTTAAGTACTCATCTGCCTGTGGACCAGACAGCATATGCAACATACACCTTAAACACCTTGAACTACAAGGCATACAATCACTCACCAATATATCAAACTATAGCTACTCATGCAACATAATACCCAACATCTGGAAGCATGGAACTATCATCACTATCCCCACACCCAACAAAGACCTCATATTACCTTCCTCACACCACCCCATCACACTCCTCTGCACCCCTCCAAAGTCAGTGAACGACTGGTACTACAACTAGCTACACCTCACACCCCCCTAGCCCCATCACAACATGGTTTTAGGCCACTGCACTCCACAAACACTCTTCTTAAAAGCCTTACACAGAGTTATTGATGGCATGAATTCAGCTAGGCCACCACACAGAACACTCCCAGTCACATTCGACATTAGGAAAGCTTTTGATGCCATCCCCCGCCACAACCTCACAAACAAAATATTCAACACAAACATGCACAATAACACAAAAGGATGGATGGCAAACTACTTAGCAGGTAGATGTGCACATGTAACATTTGCCGGTCAGTCATCGAACATCAGAAACTTCACAAATAGCGTCCCCCAAGGAATTGTTCTGTCCCCTACACTCTTTAACCTACACATGCACGACATACCCACACTCTACACACCACACATACACATAGCTTCCTATGCAGATGATTTAACAATTACATATACACACCAAAATGCAGACACAGCCGCACAGGTCCTCCAACCTTACCTCAACACACTACACGAATGGTTCACCACAAACACTCAAAATAACCCCAACAAAATCTACAGTGACCCTTCTCACAAACTGGACAGCAGAGCACAGTCACATTCCACACCTCACCATAAACAACACTCCCCTACCACACACACACACACACACACACACACAAAATCCTTGTTGTAACATACATCAATGTCATTTAAACAACACATCACAAACATTAAAGATAAATTAACACCAAGACTCAATGCCTTGAGGTCATTTGCCCATACAACATTTGGACACAACAAAGAAACCACCACCACAGTATACAAACAACATATATGTTCAGTGATGAATTATGCAAGCCCTGCTTGGGCTTCTAACCTCACTAAAACACACTGCAACACTCTACAGACCATACAGAACAAGGCCTTAAAAATAATCACTGGCTGCACAGCTACTACACCCACAGACCACTTACAGCAAGAAACCAAAGTCCTCAAAGTCAAGGATCATCTAGACATGAGAAGCACCCAAATTCTCACCAGCTTCCACATACCCACACCATCCACTACCTGACATGACAGCACATCCACACACACCAAGGGACATCAACACAACACCCAGCACACGATATCATACACAATTACTGTCATCTCTCCCCTCTCGCCTGCCTCAGACCAGCTTCCAGAAGCATATTCATACTCACATCACTTGCTGCTCCATTCAGTCACTTAAAGACAACACACAGTTGCATGCATGGCCTCCCAATATCTGCCCTTCTGAATCCTATCTCCCTCATGAGGACAGGGTCCACCTGGCCAGGTTGAGATGTGGGCATCATCCAGCCCTCTTAAGTTATCAGAAGAGGCTTGATGACTCCATCACTGATGCCTGTCCAGGAAGCAACACAGTACCCCATACTATTAAGCACATTATAGAAGATTGTATTGCATACAATCACCTATGCCAACAACACAACATACACTCCTTGACAGCTCTGTGGGAAAGCCCAGTTTAGGCTGTGGCCTTCCTTAGGGACTCGGGGCTGTTCCGCCAGACTGCCTAGGGAACAGCTACTAGTACTACTGTCTCTGGCTCGTATGGCTCACTTTAAGCTATTAAAAAAAGATAAAAAAAAAGTGGGAGGGCTGGAGGAATTGAATTAGCTGAACAAGAATACCAGAACTGTTGCAAGTATGCGAGGGTTAATGCATTACTCACAGGCTCTTATGATTTTCAAATTAATAAAAATGTCTGACAACAGACGGAATACAGTAGTATTAGCAGCAACTCTTGGCTCATCTAAACATGAACCCAGTGGGCTGCTGGCTGCAGCTATCTTTCTGCAGTCAACTGTTCTCCTTTCAAGGGATTAGGGGACGTAAGTGAGTAAGAGACGTTTGTATAACAGGGTAGTGGAGCCGCCTAGCAATATCAATGCCACCATGTGAAGATGTCCCTCTCCATCACCAGAATACAGTAAACACAAAATATCCTCCGCATATGAAATAATGTTGGGAACTGAAGGCACTGGTGATGTGATGCATAGGGGCAGACAGGTGGTCTGGACATATGGAGAGAATTGCAAAAGGTAACTGACAAGACCATTCTGCCCACAGGGGCCTGAGGCCTGGCTACTATAGCCCAGAATATTTAGGAAAAGAAGACCAACCTACTGTATGCCTCTGGTAGTGTTTAAATGCGACTCAAACCATAGTGCATAAGCCACAGTACGTTCTGACCCAAGAGCTATACCATCATCATCCAACCACGAGAGAATGGAGGATGAGGACTAGATGAAATGAGCTACAAATGTGAACACAGAAAGCAGGACACCAAGAGGCAGACTTAAGAAGACCAGGGATAAGGCTCTATAAAGCAGCCTCGAGGTTAACATACTAAATAGCGATGCTGCCAGAGGTTGTGTAGCAAACAGTGAGAGCAGAGGATGAAATTAAGTGAAAATACCTACAAGTGAATATGAAGGGTAGGCAGACCTATGAAGAACAGGGATGAGGTTCTACAAAATGACCCTAGGATTAATTAACTAAACTGATGCTGACAGAGATCATTTTCTTTGGAGAGCTGACATGGGTAAACTTGGCTGAAACTGGCAAGCAGTACAAAGCCTTTCAAAATCATCAGTAATGCAGAGGCCCACACTTAGGCAATGAAGCCCAGACACTTGAGGAAAGTCACAAAGTTGCTCTTCCCTATGTGACATCAAGTGAGCAATATACCTAAACTACCCCTCAGAAAGCAAAAGAGATCCTTAAGGTTGCTGGAGTACCTTAACCCACACGACCACCAGGTATCTAAAAAGTGCATGAGAATGACAAAGCAAAACAAAACAAAACAAAAAAATGGTCACAATGCACACTTACCTCTGAAAGATGATTACAGAGCTTAACTGGAATCTTCCCCTGGTTCTTGATAAACGTGCTCAGTTTCAAAAGGAACCTTGCTTTTGCTCTTGTTATTGTGGACCTAGGCTCATCTAGACATGAACCTGGTGTACTGCAGGTGGCACGTTGTCCGGTTCCTTCAGTCTACCATCATACGTTCAAGGAACAGGTAGGGAGCTAAAGGATGTTTGTAAAACCAGGTAATGGAGCAGCCTGGTTATATAAATGCCACTATATGAAGGTGTCCCTCTCCAGCACTGTTTCTTGGGAAATTTGGTCCATATCATAAACAACTCTACAAAGGTGAGTAAAACCATCTGGCAGTAACAAGATAAAAGGAATTACAGTGTAGGCATATCTCCAACAGCTGCTTGTAGACCTCAAATGGATTCCTGCCCTGGTTCTTAGTAAACTTAGTCAGTATCAAAAGGAACTTCTTAACACCTGCCAGGCCAATTCTTTGTAAGGTAGTTTACCTTCCTGAGTTATTGTTTTATAACCAAAGTAAATTGCATTCATATGACACTTGCAGACTGGCATGGGCAAACTTTCCTTATGCCTCATACGAGGTCTGCAGCTAAGCAAGTGATAAAGCAATGCTGATTCTTTGGACATAGGTGATCTGTACACAGCCTTCCAGAACAGCACCATCATTATCATTACTGTCCTGGCCTTTTTTCCCCACCCAAGGATGGAGTGAGGCAGGTCCAGAGAGCAAGAAAAAAAAAACAATTGATGGGGAACTATCAACAGCAAGCCCAGTTAAATGACCCAATCTTAAAACACAGGGAAAACATACAAAGGGGGAAGAAGAAGAATTACCCCCAGCGATTCCAGTTAAATTACCTACACTCTAAAACACAGCCAAACAAAAGAAATGGGGCAAAAGAAGAATTACTAACAGCATACCCAATTAAATGAGCCCCACTCTGGAGCAAAAGGGGAATTACCAACAGAATGTCTAATTAAATGAACCACAATCTTTAATTACACTGAAGTAAAAGGAAACGTGGAGAATAATTACCAACAGTATGCCTAACTAAATGAGCCACATTCTTGAAACATGGTGAAACAAAATGAAAGGGAGAAAAGGAGAATTACCAATAGCATGCCCAGTCAAATAAGCCACAATTTTAAAACACAACAAAATTAAAAAAGGGTGTGTGTGTGTGTGTGTGTGTGTGTGTGTG